>VDFB02109828.1:0-12120 GCA_007258455.2 Sequoia sempervirens
TGTATGAAGATGTGCAAATGAATAATATTCCAGAATTAAGAAATTACAAGAGATGAATTGCTTTATAAAAGCAATGTATGCATAACCCTAAAGGTAAAACCTAATGTTGACCTAAAATAAGCTCAACAAAATAAAGCTTACTTAATAATTAAGCAAACTAATTATTACCTAAGTAAACTTAATAAAGTGTAATTAAGTAATTAATTACACCAACACTAGAAAGTTATGAAGAAGTTATGCAAATAGAAACCAAAAACAAGTGGGAGCAAGGCATGAAAGATGAGATGGGCTCTTTGTTACAAAACCAAACTTAGGACTTGGTTGAGTTGCCTAAAGGTAAAAGAGCATTGCAGAACAAATGGGTTTGCAGGATGAAGGAAGAAGATGGAGGATAAAGGAGGTACAATGACAGACTTGTTGTAAAGGGTTTTGCATAGAAAAAAAAGTATAGATTTTGATGAAATATTTTTTCCTGTTGTTAAAATGACTTCAATTAGAAATTTTTTAAGTCTAGTGGTAGTAGAAGATCTGCATCTTGAACAATTAGAGATAAAGATAACTTTTCTTCATGGGGATTTGGAAGAAGAGATTTACATGCAACAACCATAGGGGTATGAAGTCAAAAGGAAGGAGAAATTAGTGTGTAGGTTGAAGAAGAGTTCATATGGCCTAACGCAAGGTCCAATGCAGTGGTATTTAAAATTTGATAGGTTTATGATAAAACAAGGTTATAGTATATGTCATTTTGACCACTACATTTATTTCAAGAGATTGGATAATGGGGCTATATTATCTTTTTTATTGTATGTAGATGGCATGCTTGATGCAGGCTCTAGCATGCAAGATATAAGTGTACTCAAAATGAAATTAACCAATCCATTTGCGATGAAGGATTTGAATGTTGCAAAGAAAATTTTTGGTGTGATAGTAACAAGAGAAATGAAAAATCATGCATTAACATTGTCTCAAAGTGAGTACATAGAGGTGGTGTTGAAAATATTTCAAATGTAGGATCCAAATCAGTTAGTACACCTTTACCTAGTCATTTCAAATTGACTAAGGAGATGTGTCTCAAGACACGATAGGAGATAGACTGCATGTCTGAGGTCCCATACTCATCAACAGTTGGTAGTGTGATGTATTTTATGGTGTGTACAAGGTCAGATATTGCACATGTAATGGTAGTTGTGAGTAGGTATATGAACAATTCAAAAAAGGAGCATTGGAATATAGTTAAGTGGATTCTCAAGTATTTGAGAGGCACTACTACTCAAGCATGATGAGGTTGAAGATTCCAACTCTACTTTATAGGGATGCGTTGATTCAAATCTCGCAGGTGATATAAATAGGAGAAGCACCATAGGGTATGTTTTTATTGTAGGTGGAATATCGGTAAGTTGGAGTTCAAGATTGTAGAAGTTGCACTTTCAATTACAAAACAAGAGTTTGTTGTTGCTACAAAGGCTACTAAATAGATGATTTGTTTATAAAGGTTTATGGAGAAATTGGGAAAGAAGAGGATATCAAGTTGTTTAGTGATAGCCAGAGTGTCATTCATTTTGCAAAAAACTCAACCCCTCATTCAAAAATTAAACATATACAACTCAGGTATCATTTCATACGATCAATTTAGAAAGATGGACAATTGAAGTTGGAAAAGATATTCACTAGCCAAAATCCTACAAACATGTTGACAAAGGTAGTAACTAGAGAGAATCTCATTTCCTACTCAATTTTAGTTGGCCTTCAAGGATGGTGCAAATGAGAAACTTGTCAAGCCCAAAGTTGGAACCTAGCCCAGTGGGAGCAGTAGTGGTGGAATTATAATCAATATCCAAATGGGAGATTGTTGGTGGAGCTTGATTATCCTTTTCGAGTTGTTGTGGTCAGTCTCCAAATGGGAGATTGTTAGTTATGGAGACTAATCTTATTGGTTTTGGAGCCCATTTTAGTGTGGGGGGTGCAAAGGGGTATTGCCCCCTACGTGGTCCAGGGGGGGTCCATCCCCCCAGCAGGGGTCTAGGGATTGTGTGCCCCGACAAGGGTTCAGAGGAAATGTCTTGAAAAGCCACATTATATATATATATATATATATATATATATATATTACTTATAAATTTGGACCATTTATCATTAGGCCACAAATCTAGTGCTAGAGATTATGTTGGTTTTTCTTGCCCTAGAAGGCAACCCCCTTTTATGAGGGAATTGTATTACAGTTGTATATTGTATTGTGAGAATATTGTGATAGAGAAAAAAGGAAGTTACAATGGATGTGTTGTAAGTTGTATCCCTTCATTTTGCTAGACGAAATAAATGAATGATTGTTTCTCCGTGGACGTAGCCCATATTGAGTGAACCACGCATATTTTTGTTTCTATATTTTGTGTTATTTTAATATTTTATTTTATTTTTCATTTTTATTGTATATTATTCTAGGAACCTATTTGTAACCCATGAGCTAGATTTGGTCATTTGGAATGGTTGTATAGCATCCACTATTTGATTATAGACTTGGGCTAAGTAAAGGTTGTGAGAATTTTTTAATAGTCTAGGTGAGATTATTCTAATTGTATCAAATGATGATGTACATTTTTTTGTTAGTTTAGTTGGTACAACAAGCAATAAAGCACAAAGTTTACAAAATTGTGCAAAATATTAGAAGTCACAAGGTAAGTTTGTCATTGATGGTGAATAGGATATGGAGCATTGGCTTTGGGAAGCTTAAGCATGTCCTTGTATTCAGACCATACCAATGAAATCCAAACTCCACGAACCAATTTCAAAATAAATATTTGATTTGTCAAAAAAAAAAAATAATAATAAACTAATATTTTTTGAGTTGCAAGTTGGTTTAGTTGGCCTTGCTTAGCCCCATTCAGCTCAGAAGTCAGTGAGTACTCGATAAGGTTCAGGATGCTTGTATTTCTTGAATATTAGCAGTTTTAATTGTCTTCTCATACCATTCCTTACTATATTGAAATGAATGTAAACCACATTTACATCATGTTGATGCTTAAATGTGTTTCCTTGTAGTTCTTTTTTAAAGCTACTAGATAACAGGTTTTTTCTCTTGAGCATTTTCATAAGGGTGTCAGCTGAAAGCATTAAATAACTAATAGTGATATATTTATTAGTTTATTTGTTTCCATGGCATATAGATTTAGTGTGGTAGTGCAGTACTCTTTAAAGTTCTTAGCGTGGTGAGAAAATGCAAATACATTTGAAAAAAAAAATCAAACTTGTAACCTTAAACAATTTATTTTAGAGACGTGATTGTCCTCTTGAAACCAATGCATGCAACAAGAAAATGGAAATTACATAGTCAAAGAAAAATAAAGTAAACTATCCATCATTTTGTGAGTTTACATGTTTTACAGGGCCATAGAGGAACACAGGGAACATAGGTTGTTTAACATGATTCTCACAACATTCTCTCAAGATTTTGCTTAGAAATGAGAAAAAAGAGTCATGTTGTGAGAGGAGACTCTTCAAATGACTTTTGGAGAAACTAATGATAGGTCATACTTTGTGTCACATACCTATGTTTATCTTTCTTGTTTTCTTAATTAATTCCATTTAAGGTTAGGTTGAAATATGGTATAGAGTTTAAGATTGACTTCATTTTCTTTGAAGTTGAGTGGAAAGTGTTAAAGTAATCATGCATTAGCTAATAATTAATCAACCTTTAATTAATTATTAGTCTAATTTATTCTCATGCACTTAAGCTAAACTTAGGAGTTCTTTATTCAATTAACTAAGTGTTTTTCTATGTTTAACTGAAGTGAGCTATTATTAGATCATTTTATTTCATCGCATGTGATGTTGACACTTGTCCTAATCTAATCTCTTTACCATTTAGGGTTGCTCCTATATAGCACTCAACCCTCATTGTATTATCTCTCTAATATTTACTTCCTCTTTTCTCTCGAACTCTCAACCTTTGAGGACTCTTGTTTTCCTTGAAGATTCTTGAGGTTCATTCTATAGCTTTTTTCTGTTGAGGAATATAGCATTTTTTTTGTAGATCTCTTGTATGGAAGGTGTTTTTGTTTGTTGTTTGATCATGTGGCTCGTTTTTTTCACAATTTTAGCAGGGTATCATAGCATTGATTTAGTGAACCCTATCTTGATTTATGAGATTTTTTCCTTCAACAAGGGTTACAAGCTTCAGATCTGGAATCCCCTTTGTTTTTTGTTTGCAATTTTGGAGGTGAGTGTTTTTTGGTAAATTTTGGCATGAAAAGGACCTCACCGTTGGATTTAGAGCTATCACAAAAGTCAAATTTGGCTTTTGTTTGGCCTGATTTAGACTCTTGAGACAGATCTACGAGGATTTTGAAGTGATTGTTTTTTTTCGGATCTGAAGGGTAGCTACGATTTTGGTGCATTTTGGCACAAAAAGGACCTCTTCGTTGGATTCATAAGGTCGATTCTACGAATTTTGACTATGAATTTTCCTATATTGCCCATCAAGAGCTTATGAGGCAAAATAAATTGTATAGTGGTCGTACGGCCTATGTATGACTCTATGGGCACGCATTTCAAAAAAATTAAAAATTAAAAAGGGTGAAATAAAATAGGCTGAAATTTTTTAATTTCTTTTTAAAAATTAAAAAAATATATATAATTAAAAATCCTTTGAAAAGGTTGTCAGTGTTTTCTTCAAAAAAAAGCAAAAAAATAATAATAATAACCTATTGAGTAGGCTATTACGCATGTAGTACCCTGGCAGCGGTCTAATCACCACTACCAGTGGTTCCATCTCCGTCAATAGGGCTTTCAAACCACCGCAGTTTGCTAAATAGCGGCAAAAAAATTTCCAGTGTGTCAATTTTCCCTGATGCCAAAAAAAGACCTTTTCTGGTAGTTTTTCAACCTTCCAACATACACGAAAATTTCTCGGCAACACCCCAAATTTTTCGGTCACTGTTAATTTTTTCGGTGAGCGAATATTCTGGAAAATCTTGCTTTCATGACTACTAGGTTTTTTTGGTGCAAGGAATATTCCAACGAATATTCTACCAACATCAGCATGACGTCATGTTGATGTCATCTGTACGAATGTTGATTTGGCCCCTTTGTGCCCTAAAGGAGGTATTTTTTTAACTTGGGCGTAAGATATCAAAATATGGAAAATGAGATATCGTCAAAAATTTGTTTCTACCAAATTTCTAGTGGTGTGGATTTTATCACCATTTTTTGTTGTTGGTGCATTCTATACCCTGTTGAAGTGAAAGGTGTTATTTTTAGACTCGAGCTCATAACTTTTGACCTGTCTCTCCATTTTTCACAATTCCAGCAATGTTGGGACTCTTTTAGAGCTCTTCACATCCATCCATGCACTTTTTTCCATATTTCTCTCCAAGTACATTTTATTCATTATTTTGTGTTTTCACTCTGGTGAATTTTTGGATGTTTTAGCTCTTGGAAACTTTTTGTTTATATGGGATGACTCATTTTTTGTTGTTTTATATGTATTTCCAATATTCTATCCTATTTGGGCATTGCAGACATCTTTTTCATGCACATTCTCTTTTGTAGATGTACTGAGATAAAGTGTCATTCTAGTGTATGTATTTTTGGGGATCTTGCACATCATCTTGTGCCTTATTGTATTTGCACTATGATATAAAGTGTCATAGGGTGGGTTGATGTATGCCTTTGGTTTGTCATCACACATTTGTCAAGTGACTGTCCCTTCCACAACAACAGTGAATCCTAGTGATTCTTTCCTCATGGTGTGTGTACCTTAGTTTGTACACCCTTTTATTTGCAAGTTGTTTCTCCTACATGCACTTCTTGGTTTCACAAGAGTTTCATTGTACATGTCTTGGCTCTCCCTTTTTAGCATTATGGAGGGAGGGGGGGTTTACTATTGGTGTTAATTCTTCCTTGGTTTCACGGTTTAGAGTGATCTACATATCTCATTCTTGTTCCTATGTACTTTCAAATGCAATGCACATTAGCGACTAGTTACATGCATTTTAGTGACGTGGATCATTTACCATATTGACACTCTTACATTCTTGTTTATAGAGGTTCTTTATTTCAGCACCATATCAGTCATCTTTCGACAACAATCTACAACTTCTTTGTGCTTCAGTGATGTTCTACATGTTCCTCTTTTTCAGGACAATGTTTGGTTGGAGGCTTCTCAGTCCTTCACACCTTGATTTGGAGGCTTTTCAGTCTTTATTCGCCTTTCTCTTTTGGAGAGGAGTTTTCTCCCACTATGGTTTTCTCTTTTTCTCTAGTTTTGAAAGATCTTGTATTTGTACATGGGTACCTCACTAGGCCTTGTTTTTCAAGACCCATCATACATTCTTTCTAATTTTTTTAGCTATTCCCTAAGTTCATCTTAAGGGGAGGTGTTAGATTAATCATACATTAGCTAATAATTAATTAGTCTAATTTATTCTCATGCACTTAAACTAAACTTAGGAGTTCTTTATTTAGTTAACTAAGTTCTTTTCTATGTCAAACAAAAGTAATTTATTATTCAATCATTTTGTCTCATTGCATGTGATGTTAATGCTAATCTAATCCCTTTACCATTTAGGGTTGCTCCTATATAGCACTCAACCCACATTGTATTATCTCTCTGAGATTTACTTCTTTTGTTCTCTTGAACTCTCAACCTTTGAGGACTTTTGTTTTCCTTGAATTTTCTTGAGGTCCACTCTATAGTTTTTTTCTTGTTGAGAAATATTGCACATATTGTTTGCATATATCTTGGGTGGAAGGTGTCTTTGTTTGTTGTTTGATCTTGTGGCTCATGTCTTTCACAATTTTAATAGAAATAAGCTTTTATTTTTTTTAAAAATTATTGTTTGGTTATTTTTTTGTTTTGATATTAAATTTAGGTCTATTGAATTATCTTGATATGGATATGGGAATCTTAATTTTGGATATACAAGGAAAAGAGTATGGCACAATAGTTAAATAACAATCAACTTCTATTTAAAATTTTAAGGGGATAATCGAGCTCTTAAATTAGAGATTGAACATCTTTTATCCTTGTCTTGTACGCTTTTTATTTCTCTTAACCAAGCTTATCTTTGTTATTTTCTTAATTATCTCCTTGTTTTGATACTAAACGTAGGCTTATTATTTTGGATATGCAAGGGAGATTGATCTTGTAATGATTTAATATTTATTTATGCTAGTTGTACTAATATATATGTCATTTTAATGTGTAATTTATTCTTTTTTTCATTCAGAATCTTCAAATGTCTTATATTTATACATGATAACAAAATTGTTGTAATATTTTTTTGGATATTCATTTGATAAGGGCATTGTAAAACTTTAGGATTCATTTTTTTCACAAATTTTTGAATTTCAAATAATCTAGACCTTGGTTGGTATTCAACATTGTATTTCCTTTCAATTTCAACTTTGTCTAAAATCTTAGTTGTTAGCATTTTTTTATCTCAAAATAATTGGGATAGTAAAGATTATTGATCATGAAAGATTATATCTAATGTCTAAGTACTATATTAGATTAATGGCCACAACATCTCCTTCCATTAGATCATTTAGTGCCTAAATATTCTTGAGTTGAGGATTTTTAACAAGATAAACATAAGTGTGCAAGATAACTAGAAATCATATTGATTATGTTTATTTCCTTGTACACATGTTTGAAACCCTAGAGAGTTGAGTATCTAATAAACTAATAAATTTGGTTTTGGAAGATTATGTATAATATTTACTACATTTGATTGTGTTGTACCTATGCCTATGCCACCACAATAGGTTAGTTATTAATGAGCCATGGACTTGAAAATGGAAGCATTGTGTAGGATTACGTATAATTATCATTGCATCTTCTTACCACCCTGAATAGGAAGTGCTTAAATAAGCTAGATTCATTAGTTGTCTCAAGCAACATTCTTTAAAGCTATTTATAAGGAGGTTTTTCTTTGTCAAAGTTACAAGGGACTTACAATAATACCCAATTATACCTTTGCAATATTCATCCCCAATATATGTGACTTATCATGCTATTGCCCAAATTAGTCTAGTTAAATAATTAATACATTATTACATATGATTCCCTTTTGTTATTGTGCAATGTAAACTTGCATGTAATATTTTCAAAAGATGAGTCACCAATAAGCCAATCAATTCAATTGTACAACTATTATGTAAGATTAAATATAGTATTCACTACTTTTTCATATAACAGTTTGGGAGGAATATTCAATAAGATATACTCCCTTGTAATCTTGATCAAAATACTTGCAAGTAATGACAAACACTTTTTCAAACTCATCAAACATTTAATCCTAGGACCAAATTTATCTCCAAATTATTCAACCTTCTAAATAACCTATTATTGCACCATTCTTAGTAGATGCACTTTGATCCCATCGAGACATTCTATAACATTAAAATAAACAGCTTAAATATAACTTTTTAAGATATTTTTCATTTATTTAAAAAAAAAAATTGATCACCCATTTCCCTGGGTAGTCACTTTATTATGGCCATTTTTTTTATTCTCATCAATAAACCATGTTAGTTGATAAGTAATTGCAAACTAGAAGTATTAAAAGAAATAGAAATTTTATTAAGGAGGAGCTATCACAAAGCATGACAGAACAACACTTCCATAAAACACACATCTCCATCCATTGGATAAAAGGACATGAAATCATTAAGGATGGGGAGATTGGATGAAACAAAGCATAGGAACACATCAAAATTGGAAAGTCATGCATGAATAGAGCTAAATGTAAAGGTTTGTGATAAATCATGATGAAAGTATTAATGATGCACAAATAAGGGTGTGTGGGCAAGTGGGGATCAAGCATAAATCAACAATAAATGACCCAAACTCTTATATAAATAAATCAAAACACAAACAAAAGGGGGGTCTACACATTAATTAGATATGAGATGAAGCATAAACAATTAGATAAAATTTAATCTAAACACATAGCGTTAAAGGAATAAGCCCTAGGAGTATAAGATAAGTTAGGTTCACCAAATAAGTAAAGGAATAAAACAACTAGGCTAATCATATAATTGAACCAATCAACCAACAATTAACCCAGACTAGATCAACATATATATATTGTTGTTGTTATCACCTGAAGTTGCACCCTGCTGAACCTGACGTCCAACACCTCAGTGTAACATTGGAAGACCTCCAAAGATGTGGGTTTCTTGTGAGCAGAGGTCAACATCCGGAGAAGGCCGGCTTCCTTTGGTGTCACCTAAACTAATGATCTTGTAAGAAAAAGGGAGAAGGAGAAACATAAAAATGGAAATTAAATCCTAAGGTGATGCACCGAAATGATAGGAAAAATGAGATACTCGAACTACACTTGAATACTGGTGACAGCCACGAGACTGCACAACAAGATCTTGTAGATCACACATACAAACAGGTTTGACATGCACATGCCTTCAAGAAGGAAAGGCAGATTTTCACAAACTAGAAGCTCATGTGCAGGATTAAATAAACACAGTTTGTAACCTACATGATACTACTTCTGCAAAGAAAGGCACGACATGAAACAAAAGCTAAAGGAAAGAGAATATTTCACTAAGTAGCTTAATGAATAAAAAAGGAATGCACAATACTTCACAAAAATCAGAAGGGCAAAAGATGGACCATCAATGGTGACCAAGGTAGATTTTGCATATTATGTTCCAAATTGAGTTACAAAAACGTGCTAGTCTGAGAGAGGACTGCAAAAGGGTCACAGAATTCAGAGGAGCATACATCGGAACTATTTACAAAAAGAAAAAAATCCCTTATATATAGATTGTGTTTTGGCCCCTTAGGGCTTACAAAAATATCGGTCCCAGAAAAGATCTCCCATAGATTTTTTGATTGAAATTAATGCAGAACCCTGCGTGTCCATGTCGGCATCAAGAACTACCCTTGGAGAAGCCCTCAGATCTTTAGCAGCAACCACCGCATTTACCTCTGGTCCTTGTGTCTAGCTACTGAATCCCCCTATTGAGCACCTTGAATGCTCCTAAGTCCAGAAACAGACACATGTTGTATTCATCCCACGTTGACATCCTCTGTTGTGCCATAGCTCGCCTCAGCTCCCCCTGGTTGGTCGAGTGTTTTCCAGGCAGGCTTTGCAGCTGGTCAAAAGTCTTTTGAAAAGAATCGCATCTCGGCGAGACATTGAAAGTGTCTTGCTGAATAATTATATCATTGGTAACAATCGGTAGTGCGTGGCCCGATCCCGATGAGTTCATATCGAGTTCGATGGAGTCATCAGGTACCGCTAAGGTCGTTGGCTTAGAAGACACAGATTGTCGGCTGGGATATCATGGTGAAAACTCCACACTTAGCGAAGGCATCAATTTCAGAGAGACCCACTACACTCGGCAAGACCTCCTGGCGATGTTGAATCTCTCACCCCGAGCTTCCCCTCATTCGACAAGACACTTGGGTATCGGTGAGATGCTTTATCGAAGATGAAACATTATTCTGAGACCCTGTGTCTTCTGTCGGTGATACATCTTCAATGTCACCCCGAACGCATTCCATCCTTTAGCAAGCTCCATATTCCTTTCGCCGAGACATCATCAAGTTGGGAAGACTCCATAGTGAGAATCAGATGTCATATCAATCTCCCTCCTTGTCGCTGAGACTATCTTCATTTTCCAAGCCATCTTATAGAATTCCTCTTCCTTCGGAAAATTCCTCATCTCGGGAAGACTCCTGGCGATGACCCTTCGTTGTAGGTGAGACATTGGCCTGTCGGCCAGACCTCTTTCCAGGCTCCTCATTCTCTCGGTGATGAACCTACTTTGCATCCTGTTGGGGAGACATCCCTACTTTGACATGACTTTATGCCGATGTCCTCAATCTCGAAAAAATATTTCTGCTATCGACGAGACTCCTTCTATTGGCCAAACCTCATGGCGAACTCTTTTTGTCTGCCCGAGCTCACTTCATTCCATCAAGATCCATCTTGTTGTCGGGGAGACATCTGGCCTTCGACAAGACATTATGCCGAAGGTTGAATCTTTCGACGATCTTGCTATCGATGAGACCCCTCGTTAGTTGCTGGGCCTCTTACAGCCAGTAAAATACTTTGGTGAGATCCTTTGTTTAAGCTAATACTTTTGGCACGATAGGCCAAAACCTCTACCGAAACACTCATTCTCATGAGTTCAACACAATACCCCCATGTGGCTGATACTTTTGCTACTATTGTTACTCTTATGTGGTGTGTGGATGCATAGTTAGATTGATTGAGGATTATGTTATTTCAATTTATGACATTAAGTTTACATTGGATTGTGATGTTTAATTTGATTCAGTAATATAGTTTGATGCAGTGATTTTGTAATTTATTTTACAATGTGATTAATTAGTTAGAAATGTTATTTCATTATTGATATCATAATTGCTAGTATAGTTTTGGTGAGAAGACAATGTAGCACCACTCGTTTACGAGTGCCCTGCTACGCTGCAAATTCTTCTCACAATGTAATGTTTTAATTATTTATATATATATGGACATGTACACGACCTTGTTGTTTGCAGGGATTGCAGGTACAGAGTCTCGATTCCACCTACTTCGGCAGGACAGGGCGAGCATCAAAATAAACTCAATGAGATTGATGTTGAAAAAAAGGAGTGGTTAGGAAAGAATTCCCGTCCCAAGTCCGTCTACTGTGAGACTTTGGTTGTCTTTGTTTTATTTGTCTTTGAATGGGAATGTAGTAGTGTAGATTAATGTTTAGTTGTGATTTAATTAAATTTTGTTAAGTGTGACTTAATTAATTTTGTTAAGAGTTGTTAAAGTTAACTATATTTAAATGGATTAAGTAATATTATGGTTTAAAAGGATAATTTAAATAAAATATAGGCTGCTTTGTTATTATTTAGAATGTGAGAATTGCTATTTTAATTTAGAGTTAATTAAATTGTTTTTAAAGACTATATTATTATTATTTGAAAGTTAAATAAAATAAAATATAAATAAATAAATAAAAATTGATTTTTAAATTATTAAATTTCTTGCATTGGAGTTTTACGGGAAGTAGTGGGAATTAATGAATTTGTGTTAAGGAAATTATTCCTGGAAGAAAAAGTTGCATGGGTAACAGAAGCTCTTCACGGGAAAATTTTGG
>VDFB02109829.1:0-108263 GCA_007258455.2 Sequoia sempervirens
CGAATGCCTCCTCAGGAATCCATAGCTACTCCACAATCCTCCATGACTTTAGGAATGCCCACTGATTTAATTGAGTCACCAGAAATAGGATTATCTTTGTTGTGTGAGGATACTAACATCCTTATGATTAGCACCTTATCTTATGAGTCTGAAAACCAAAGCAATGAAATCCGATTAGTCTATCCCCAACCGATTGATTACGACCAACGAGGACCACCAATTCTTGACATGTTTGAAAACGATGAGGCGCTCTCAGAATTCATGGGACTTAGGGATGAAATTCCATGTGGGGATCATAAGGCAGGTTTCATCATAGAGCTGGATACACATGCATACTATGGAGAAACGATTGAATCCCTCAGTCGCAAAAATAAAAAATTGAGAATAATCTCCAAGTCCTTGAGTGAAAACCACCTTGTATATTCTCCCCGATTCTCGAAAAAGTAAAAGAAAGGGATATCCAATGGTGAAACCCCTCTGAGGCAACGAGATGGGACTAATCTTCCTCTTTACAGCTATAATAATTAAGAAAAGTCAGTTGAAAGCAGCGTAGTGCAACCCATCAACTGGGAACACAAGAACTCCTATAATATGAATTTACTACCAGTCAGCTGTATTATAAAGAACAGAGGAGTTGGCCACTTTAAAGGAAAGGGAAGAGAATTTTGCATGGGACCTATACGACATGCCGTGATTGGATCCGAGGTAGTGGTTCATCACTATGTACCATATCCCAAGCCAAACCTCAGGAGACAGGTTTCAAGAAAATGCATCCTCAAATCTTCGTTTTGAGAAAGCACAAATAGAGCTCAAAAAACTATTAGATGTTGGATTCATTCGACCAATTGATTATCCAGAATGGGTATCGAACTTGGTACCCGTATCAAAGCCTGACGGAGCCATAAGAATCTGTACGGATTTCAGAGATTTGAACAAAGCATGTCCCAAGGATGATTTCCCGCTCCCCAACATCGACATGCTAGTAGACATGACAGCAGGGCATGAGATGCTATCACTTATGGACGGATTTTCAGGATACAACCAGATTATGATAGCAAAAGAAGATCAACACAAGACGGCTTTCACTTGCCCATGGGGAACATACTGCTGGAACGTAATGCCATTCGGCTTAAAGAATGCTGGGGCCACATACCAAAGGGCCATGACACTAATATTCCATGACATGATCCACAAAATAGTTGAGGACTATGTCGATGACATCTTGGGCAAATCCAAAAAGAGGAAGGATCATATATCAGTCTTGAGTGCTATCTTTGACAGACTAGAAGAATACAAGGTTCGTTTGAATCCCAAGAAGTGTGTCTTTGGCGTACAATCAGGAAATTTGTTGGGTTACATAGTGTCAATGAGAGGCATTGAGATTGATCCGGCAAAGGTGAAAGCAATACTTGAAATGGAAGCTCCTAGGACATTGAAACAACTGAGAGGTCTCCAAGGCAGGCTTCAGTCAATTCGCAGGTTCATAGCACAATTAGCAGACAAACAAATCCTTTACTCACTTTCTATCTACAAGGGGTAGTATACAAATGGGATGACAAATGAACAAGCCTTCAACAAAATCAAGGAATATCTGTTAACACCTCCAGTACTAAGGCCTCCAATTCATAACAAACCATTGATCCTTTATATCTCAGCAACTGCAACAGCCCTTGGTGCTCTCCTAGCACAACATGATGAAAATGGAACAGAAAGAGCCATCTACTACATTAGCTGTGTATAATGGTGGGCCGCGTTAAACTATATATTATTCATTGGAAAAAGCTTGCCTTAGCAAAGGGTGTTTGCATCCCAAAATTCGTATTAATTACATGTTGGCACACAAGATCAAACTTCATAGCTAAAATTGATCCCTTAAAGTATCTTCTTTCAGCAATGCTTATGAAGAATGGCTAAGTTTTTGGCATGATATTACCTGGTCATTATATTGAGTATGTGGAGCGCAGCAATCATGGATGTGTCATTGCAGACCAACCCCGTGATGCACCTGGCCCATAGTAGAAATCACTGTTTCTAATTTTACGAATCACTTTCACTGATAAACTACTCATTGGAAACTATACTTTGATGGATCCTACACACAACATGGGTCAGGAGCTGGTATCTTCTTCATCACTCCACAAGGGGATTGTATACCAAGATCATACAAACTAGCATTCCCTTGTAACAATAACATTGCAGAATATGAGGCTTTAACTATAGGTCTCAGGATAGCAGTACAGTGGAGCATTATGACATTGAAGGTATATGGAGATTCACAACTTATCATAAATCAAGTGAACAATGAGTACCAAAAAAAGGATGATAAGCTAACTCCATACAAAAGGCTGGTGGAAAATCTCAAGGAATCTTTTGTTGACATCACATTCGAGCAAGTACCAAGAACCAACAACAGAGTAGCAGATGCAATGGCAACTATTGGATCACTCTTAGAGATCCCTCGAAATGTTCTAAAATATGACTTCTTAGTAGAGCAGCTTCTCGTACCAGCATTCAAGGTACCAAAGTCAAAAATTTTGGGCAAAATCGTTGGTCTGAATGATCAGTGGTACCAAGACATTTACACATACCTTAGGATAGGTATCATTCCCGCTGATTTGCATTCAAGCCTTAGACGAACCTTTATCAAGAAAGCATCTCATTTTGTCATTTTAGGAGAAACCCTATATCGCAGAAGCATAGAAGGAACCTTACTAAGATGTCTTAACCCTGAGGAGGCTTCGGCTGCCCTAACTGAGGTGCACAATGACATCTGTGGTTCTCATTCGAGTGGCATGACCTTGTCTAAGAAATTGCTGAGTGGGTATTACTAGCCTACCATGGACAGAGAGGCATGCGAATATGCCGGCATGGCTCCAAAGGTCAAGAACACGGGACCTCATCCATGCTCCAGCTCAAGAGCTTCATCCAATTCCATCACACCATGGCCCTTCTCACAGTGGAGACTCGATCTCATTGGAAAAATCTCACCCACCTCGTCTAATGGCCACAAATTCATTATAACCGCAACTGAGTACTTCACAAAGTGGGTGGAAGCCATACCCATGACCTACATCACTAGAAAGCGATCTCTAAAGTTCATCCCGAATCATCTATATGGTGTCTCCATGTCATTATCTCGTATAATGGGACACCATTCAAAATCGTGAAGTCCGACCTATGTGATAAGTTCAAAAATCCAACATCGCTTCCAATTCTATACTACTCCTAAGGCAATGGCCAAGGAAGCTAAATAAACCATCCTCAAAATCCTTAAGAAAATAGTCAATGACGCAGGCCGTGACTGGCATTTGCAGCTTAATCCTGCCCTTTGGGCTTACCGAACCAGCATCCGCACACCCACTGGTGCCACACCATTTTCCTTGGTCTACGGATCAGAGGCCATCTTGCCCATTGAGATCGAGTTACCATCCCTCAGAGTATCATTGCAAAACCTCATCACGGATGAGGAGTATCGAGTTTCAAGACTAAACGAGCTGGAACTATTGGATGAGCGACGTTTGGATGCTTTAAATCATCTGCAAGTGTATCAGAATAGACTGAAAAGGAGCTACAACAAGAAAATCAGAAGCAGAACTTTCCAAGTTGGAGAATTGGTGCTAAAAGAGAATCAGAAGAATGTCTTGAACCCAAATGGCAAGGGAAAGTTTGAACCCAATTGGCTGGGACCCTTTGTCATCACAGCAAGCTACAAATCAGGGGCATATCAGTTATCAACACCCGAAGGGGAACCCCTACAGGAGCCAATGAATAGCTCCCATCTCAAAAAGTTTTATGCCTAAATATTTCAAGGTATAGAACCAAAAAATCCAAAAAATCATAAAAAGTCCTGAAAAAATGGTTACTTCGGCGAAAACCTGGCAAACAGGCATCTTGGTGACAACAAAAAAAAATCAAAAAATCAAGAAAACAGTAAAGAGAAAAAAATTGTCCTCTAGTGAAAACCACTTCGGTGGCACTTTGGGCAAGTACCTTGGTGAAAACCTGGTAAACAGGCACCTTGTGTAAATAAGCACTCTCCATCCATCTTGGTCTCCATGACTTGCTTTGCATCATTCATTCACTCATCGCATATCATCGCATTTCACCCTTCCATCCGCATTTGCACCATAGCTTGGTCTTGCATTTGTGTCAGGATTCCTCCTAGAGCTACTCGGCCCACTTAAAAGGTCAGTTTGTCCTGCCTGTATCAGAGTAGTCTATCGCCTCACGCTGGGGGCACGTTCTCATTGGATCGGATTCGTGTATGATCTTAAAGTCCTCAAAATCAGAAAAATCCAAAAACATCAAAAAATCAGAAAAATCCAAAAACATCAGAAAATCAGAAAATCCAAAAACATTCAAAACATATCAAAATCCAAAAACAGGTCAAAAAGTCATTTCAAAATCCAAAAACAAGGTCGTCTTGTCGAACTACGTCGTCTCTGAGCTTGAACGTAGGCAAGGTTGATCTTTGATCATCCCCCGAGACATTTAGGGCAGTCCTATAGGAGTTCGTCATAATAAACTGACATTTCATCATGTATATCTTCATCTGTAAATCGATCAAGTTGTCAGTCGAACTACGTGGTCTCTGCATGTATAACGTAGGCAAGGCTAATCTATCGATAAGCCCCCGAGGCCCCTAGGATAGGTCTTTAGGTTAGTCTCTTGGTCAAAATCTCGTAAAATCCCAAAAACATTGGAAAAATCAAAAATCAAAACATTTGTAAAACCTCAAAAAATTACCAAAAACAGCCTCAAAACATTGCAAAATTCCGAAAACATCCAAATATTTGAAAAAATCCATCCACCTCATCTCGCTTACACTCGCAATAATCAATCATCCATAATAAATCGTCATCATCCTCAACCTTTGGTAAAACAGTCAGAAACAAGTCTAGCACTCAAACGTGAAAACCTAAACTGTCAAAATCTCAAGTATAGGTCTGTCAGCATGCAAGTTGGTCAACTCTTTTCTTATCAATGGCATATAAATCATAAATCAATTTCATCATTGTTTGATAAAAGCTTGTCCTAGGATCCGTTCTGACAATGGGCACTTTTATCAAACCAACCACTTTGGGTAAACAAAACGACGTGTCATTAACATGTCCTAGGATCCGTTCCGACAATGGACATTATCTTTTGGCAATAAGTTTTGGCCCCCATCTTTCGAAACATCATTTCTCTTGGTTAACGGTACGAAGAACATTAGTTTGTTTGCTCACTTACTTTATCTTGTTTGATTTATCTCATTGTGCTCATTCCAAGGACCTCTCGATGATGTCCGAACGAAGGATTTAGAGAGATAGGAATGGGGCAACGATCATTATCTTTTGTCTATTGTGCTTGTTGGATATCTTTGTAATATAACCTTGGTCATGCATGCTTTTGTTTAGTCTATAGCAAGGGTGTTTTAAGTTTCTTGTTGATCACATAGAAAGGCTCGCCTTCCTATGTTTTGGTCCGAGATATTTGAAATATCTGAACTATTTTCTAGACAGGGTTCCGTATGTCAGGTGTGAACAAGAATACTCCTATCTGATTTGTCGAGTCAAAGTCCATCACACTAGGTACAATTCCATCCTGGTTCTCGATACCTTGATGCATCGTACTGCGTGTATTATCAAACATAAGGAAATCCGCCTTTTGAAAATCCCAACTCCACGGCAAGTAGTCATCACCATTTGCATGATCATCTCATTCTTTCATTCTTCTATCTTTACTAACATTTCTATCCCAATTGGTACATGAAGCTACCCACAGCTAATGAATGTCCATTCATCTACATCAACCACTCCTTCTCAAGATTTATCGCGCTTCTTGATTGCACCGGCATTCCCACTAACATCTCGAGGGGCAATATACCAAAGGTAATTCTTCCTCATCAAGCAGTAGTGGGGCATCCAAAAATCAGAAATTTTTTGATTTTGATTGCGGCAAGTTATTCTTTGAACCAACGCAACATGTACATTGCTTCAAAGAGGGGCAAAATGTAGACATGCGCGCGTTGACATTGGCGCATCTAACTTGACTACTAACATCATTTCTTCCGTAACTTTGCCTAATCGTTTAATCAATTCCCCTATCCGATTAAATTCCATCAATATTCGCTCTTTAATTAACAAATTATTTTGTTCAATTAAGTCACTTTCCTTGTTAATTAAATCAATTATCTGATCTAATTATCCCTATTTAATTAAATAATCAATTTATTTTGATTAAATTTAAAGTTCATCTCATAAATTAAATAAATTAAAACCTTATTTAATTAACTTAGTACCATCCTTTTAATTAGCCAAATCTTTATTTAATTAGCCTTTATCATATTCCTCTTTGATTTAAATTAATCCAAAAAATCTAAATGTAAATTGTCAAATCAGTTAAATACCTCTTAAATTAATCAAATCCTGATTAATTTAATCCTAATCACCAAATCCTCTAGATTTTGGTAACTTGCACAATTAAATTCATTTATTTGATTGACACCCCTATTTCTTATTCAAAAGGCATCTAAGGGAATATTCTCAAATTTGAAATCTCCCCCAAAAGGACTGTCCATCCAACAAAGCATTTAAAGCTTTCCACATTGTCTCTTACGTCTCCCAATTTCTGGCATTTAACCTATTTTTCATCCTCTAAACATGTCATCTCATCAAATTCAAATTTCAAACTTGCACGATCCTCAAAACTTGCTCAACCTTCATCCTCTCACATGTTGACAAGTGGCATTATATCATTGGTTGAATCTTTGTCCCACATTGATCAAATTTGGACATCTCTTCAACTTATCATTCTATAAATACAATGCTTCACCATTCATTTTAGCATCCACATCTCAAGCAAAGTTACCATGCTAAAATACTTAGCAATCCTCATCCATCTCATTGAATCATAGCTAGGTTTTTTGCAGATTTTAAGCTTGGAGCATACATTCAAAGTCTTCATCAAGTGGATCAATCATCTTCAATCAACATTTGCATTCAAGGAGTTGGGAAAGGGCAAATCTCCACACACCTATTTGCACCAACTCCCTCAAGAGATCAAGAGTTTGCTTGCATTAGATAGGATTTAATTGTTTCATTTGTGTTCTTCATTTTCATTTCTTATTTTTTGCAAATTTCAAATGGATTTCTTGAGGAATTATTGGTTTCTAATCTTGTGTTTGATCTAATCGTTTGCATGTTTATTGTGTTTGTGCAAGGTATAGATTCAAATGGTTCACAACCTTATAATAGTGCCAAAAATGGCATAGTTCATAATATCACAAGTGATAGATATAATGGAACTTATTACATTATCGAGCTCTACCATCTTCTCTTTTATTAAAACACTTTCATTGTTTGATTCAATTTGGTTAACCCCCCTATAGATTGTCCATCTAGTTCTTGAGAATTTGGAGAGTACTGCACCCTCGGTCCCCCTCCTCCTTCAAGCTCATCATATCCTTATTTTTGTTACCATTATCCTCCTCTTGTTTAGGGTCTATACCTTCCTTATCCTCCTCAATGGACATGCTTTTCTCGTTCCTATCACTATATTTTCCCTCCTCGTCCTCACTTTTTTCCTCCTCTACCTCCTTATCCTTGCTAGTGTTATCTTCATTGGAATCATTTCCAATCACCACTTCAATTTATTTTTGATTAGTATCATGGTACCCCTCTTCAAACATAGGGAGATATTATTCATCTCAAGACTCAACCCCTTCATCCTTAAAATCTAACTTTTTACCTTTAATGTCCAAGTTTTAATTTTTTTCCTCCACTTTGGCTAGTCTGGTCGACCTTCTCTCACCTTTACTAGTGCTTGAGTCACTAAATTGATCTACATCACCCTCATCGATAATTTCAATTGTAACATTATTAACCATCGTCTTCTCTGAATGGTCAAGGCACTTTCATTTTGAAGTAGTTGGGTTTTCTAGAGTTTTTCTTTTTGAGAGGGAGGGGTAGATTTCTTTTCCTCTATGAGAATGTTTTGAGTAAAAAAACTCAACAAGAGAGTAGATTACTGAGAGGTTCCTAGTTGTTGACCTAATTGTATTATTGATTATGTAACATGCTAATTTTTTAACAAAGATAAATTCTCTAAGTTTTACCTTTCAAGTGAATACACTAGGTTCATTTCCGAATGCAATAAATTTTTTTTCTTCAAAAAGAGATTTAAGAGGAGTTAATAACATAAAAATGTTTCCAAACATTATTTCCATTCATTGCAAAGATATTTACATGTTTTCAAGATAAATTACAATTGCTACAGACATAGCTTCTCAAAGCTTCCTTTGGTAAAATCAACATTAGTTGTACATTGATCTGGGAATATTTCCTCAAACCTTGGTTTCCAACTGTTGAGGTGAAGCATCACTCAAGCACTTTTCCACCATCCATGGACTCTTATGTGGTCCACCGCACATCTTCCATATATGGCAAGATGGCCCTACCCTTTTTCGAAGGAGTTGGTTTGATAACCTCATAACTTTAGCCTATCTAAACTCAGTGTTGTGCCCTACATGACTAGAACTTGAAATACATCCTATCTTGTATGTCAATCATGGACTAGCATACATAAAAGGAACACAATGAAATTGACAACGTAACTAGTGGCACATTACACTACTTTGGCCAAGGTTGCATATAAAAAGTCATCCTAGATCACATACACTTCCCTTGTTTGATTTGTCTCAAGATCATTTGTACACTATGCATAGGTAATCCCTTCATGAGGTAATCTTTAACTAAAAGAATGACTTATTCCCCTCTTTATAAATATAAGTATATCTACTACATAGATTCCCTCTTATAAAATATTCTCTGTGTAATATTTAACTACTCCCAAGAGAAGATATGAACTATCTAGAGTTCGAAATTAATAAAAAAGTAGATCAAATCACACAACTATTCAACTAGCTTCTTAACCTAGTATATAATACTAAAGTATGCTATCACTCTTTAGTATGGAGTATATACAATCAACACTTTACTAACATATTGAAAAAGAGAGAATAAATTCTTTTACTTCAAGTATGAAATACAATCTTTCCCTATACTAACAATTTCATGTTTTTCATACTATACAAATAAATATTCAACAAAACATAAAGGAATAGACCACATGCCTATAAACACTTATTTCCCAAATGACAGGCTAATTAACTACTATGTTCCTTCTAGAATCAATTTTCCAATCTTCTCTTAATACTCCACTTCTCCCAAATAAATAAATTGCAATCTCTCTTACTCCATTCTCACAAATACTCTCAAATTAGAAAATGAATAACTCAAATAAAAAAGCAGTAGAACAACAAGAATGAATGGCATCCAAATGAGAGAAATGAATCTCCTATTTATACAAAAATATGAGACAAGAATGCCTTTAGATTAGCTAATAAAATTGACACTTCTCAACAACAAAAATCAACTCAACTTATTCAAGATGAAGGTGACAACGATTTAAACAAATACTCAGGAAATAGAACAACAAATCGACCTCTTTCTGAGCCAGCAATAGTTTGACCAGTTCATATAAGTACATGATTATTAACAACAAATCGACTTGCAGCTATAGAACTCTGTTTGGTATGTGCAAAAATCATAATTTGGTGCCTGCAAATCAACTCATTCCCTATAAATTTTGCCAATATTTTTCACTTGAAAGAATAAGTCAAATTTTGGTTTATGTGTTTAAAGTAATAGACTTGGTCTATGTTTAACTTCAAACTACTTTGCAATAGTTTCAACTCAATTAAATGCTTGCATATCGACTTAGCATGCACGTGTTTACTCATTATAGTTTATAAGCTTTGATCCAAACTCTATTTCATGTGTTAGAGTTCATAATACATGGGGCAGATTATATTGCATATATGTGCATGTTTTAAAATAGCACTTAACACTTTATTCATATATGTGTTATACTAATTCAGCGCTATGTGCTTAATAAGAATATAATCGTATATATACTTGTATATATATTATTATATATATGTATATATATACATTTATCAATCACAATAATAAAACACTTAATATCCACATGCATATCTCATGCTATCATATATATAATAGAATTATTATATATATATATACATACATATATATATACATACATACATACATACACACACACACATATATACACACACATGTATTGATATACGTGTATGGACATTCTATTATGTCATTTACATATACGTATGTCAATATGTGCATATATGCATATATCATATATATACATTATTTATATAATCATCCAAATATATTTGTCAACCTATTGATTGTCATATATGCATTTGATGTGTATATATATATATATCGAGCTGTCCATATCATTCCCTCATGCCCATCAACAATCCATCCATGAGTATGTGAAGGTACATCTACCTTCCTATACTTATGTACATGTTAAGTCATGTACATGGGTTTATCATTGACATATATATGTATATGTACATATATATGTTATATGTATGTACATCTAATTTATTACAACAAGAACATAAGAAATTTCACCAACCAAGCACTCAACACCAATTCAAGCATCCTAAAATGAGATCACAACCTATCTATCACATGAAACAAACAATGTTATGAATTGACTTACCAATTCTAAAACTTCAACTAGACTTAACCATTCTATATGTGAGTGTGTGGGAGTTCAATATAGGCTTTGTTAATAATTTCGAGACCAAATCCCTCTATTGAATGATATTTCCACTGCTTCCGAAGGCTTGATCCTTGCATCTACATCCAACTCAACACATTTGTAACAATAGTTAGCCTGTGTTCTCAAGACCATCACATAAATCATCATTGAAATATCAAACTCAATAATCATCCTTTCAACATATTCATTTCAATATAACATTAATCACATTAATATTTATTCATTTCATTCTAAATTATAAAATCAAACAAAGTACATGCACATGATTTCTAATAAAAACTGCAAACACATTCTTATATTCAATATTTTAACCAATCACAGTAATAGTAAATAGGTAAATACACAATGGGCTGTAACACATCCCTCATTGTAAATCATCATCCCTGATGATTTTATGTAGCAACATAGAATAATAAAAAAAACACAATCATTGTTTTCAAGCATTAACAAAATCATGTACAACATGTGGAAATTTCTACTCAATTTCTGCATAATCCTCCCAACTGGCAGAATATTCTGCATATTGGTCCCATTGGACTTTGCACTATAGAACCTCCCTATTACACAATGAAAGCTTACTCGTTTTGAGAACCTTGAGAGGCTCGATGGTTACCACTCTAGTGTCCTATAAATGTAAAGCATTCCAGTCAATTACATGATTATCACCTAGTATATACTTCTTTAGATATGAGACATGAAAGATATTATGCATTCGAGCAAGATCTGGTGGTAATGCAATTCAACAAGCAATAGGATTTACTTCCTCAAGGACATCAAAAGGACCTACATAATGTGAGAATATTTTGGATGACTTTCCAAACTTTATAGCACTTTTATGAAGTTTTACCCTTAACAACACCTCTCCTACTACAAATTTCCTAGGTACCCTTTGAGAATTAGCATAGCTTCTCTACCTATCATTGGCTTTAGCTAGCCTTTTCTTAATAACTTTAACTCATTCATCCATTTCCAACATCTTAGGCCCAAGACTCACCCTATCCTCAATTTTATCTGAACTTATAGGGGTTCGACACTTTCTCCCATACAATTATTTGAAAGGTGTGATCTTGATTGTAGAATGGTAGGAATTTTGTAAGAAAATTCCACCAAAGGAAAATAATCTTCCCACTTGTATTTCTGATCCATGAAATGCATTCTCAGTAGGTCCTCTAATACTTGGTTTACTCTTTATATTTTACCATCCTTTTGTGGATGATATGCTAAACTTATATTTAGTTAATTTCCAAGTGCATAAAATAAGGTTTTCCAAAACCTGGAAGTTACACGAGCATCCCTATCTGAGATAATTTTCTCAAGAATACCATGCAACCTAAACACTTCTTGAATGAATTTTTGAGCTATAAAAGGAGCTCCATCCATCAAATTCCCAAGTATGAAATGCACCACCTTTGTAATCTTATCCACTCTCACAAGAATGACATGGATAATCCTTACAGAAATTCCATACTAATGACTTGCCACTTGCTTTTGGGTACATCATGTGGATACAATTGTCTCGCAGGGTGATGATATTCAGTCTTCACTCTTTAGCATTCAAAGTATCTAGCTATGAATGTTGCAGAATCTCCATTCATCCCTTTCCAAAAATATAATGGCTTTACATCAACCAAATTTTTTGTAAGTGTAGGATGTCCAGAGTATGGTGCTTCATGAACTTCTTTCCAAACAAGATTATGTAACTCTTCAGAGTTAGGTGCATATATTATTCCTTTAAACCTTAGCAACCCATTAGGTTCAAAGTAATATCCCTCATACCTTGCATCTTGTGGATCTTTTGTGAGTGACTGCTTAACTTGCTCATATTACTCATCATCCTTGCATTTTTCCAACACTTGACTTTTAAAGTTGGTTTGAATTTTAACAATTGAGGCAATATGTCACCTTCTACTCAAGGCATTGGAAACCTAATTTTTCCTTCCCTTAATGTAGTTGATATTGAAGTCATAATCTGATATCAACTCCAACCATCTTCTTTGTCATGCATTTAGATTTGGTTGGGTGAAGAGATACTTCAAACCATGATGATCAATTTTTAACTCAAAAGGCTTTCCTAACAAATAGTGCCTCCACATCTAAAATGTGAGAACAACTATTGCTAGCTCTAGATCATGTAATGCATAATTTTTCTCATAGGGATTCAAATTTCTTGATTCATAAGCTATAACTTTCCCTTC
Organism: Sequoia sempervirens; assembly: GCA_007258455.2. Taxonomy (NCBI): domain Eukaryota; kingdom Viridiplantae; phylum Streptophyta; class Pinopsida; order Cupressales; family Cupressaceae; genus Sequoia; species Sequoia sempervirens. The sequence goes on from VDFB02109829.1 coordinate 12,858, forward strand.
TTGCATCAAGACTCCTCCCAAACCTTCACCTAATGCATCTGTGATGACAATGAAGTTTCCTTCAGGATTTGGTACCTTCAAAATTGGAGCAGTCGTTAACCTTTCCTTGAGTAAGTCAAATGCTTTTTGGCATTTCTCCATCCAATAAAACTTTTCCCTTTCCTCTGCAATGAAGTAAAAGGAAAGGCTATGCTGGAAAAATTTTCCACAAAATTTTGATAATATCTAGCTAAACCCATAAAAATCCTAACCTTAGGTACATTCTTAGGTACCGACCAATCTAATACTACCTTTATCTTGTCGGATCCATTGAAATTCCTTCAGCCAAGATTCCATGAACTAAGTAGTGCACTTTATTTTGAAAGAATGTACACATAGATAGTTTCTCGTATAATTGATGTTCCTTTAACCACTGAAGAACTATCTCTAGATGCTTGCAATTATCCTCTTCATTCTTGGAATAAATTAGAATGTCATCCAAGAAAACCAAGATAAAATTATCTAGACAATCCATAAATACATTGTTCATTAGGTTCATGAATGTAGCAAGTGCATTAGTAAGTCCAAATGGTAGGACTGTAAACTTATAATGCCCATACCTAGTTCTAAAAGCAGTTTTGAAGATAACTTCATCTTTGATCCTTAACTGGTGATATCCTTATTGCAAATCATTTTTCAAAATACAGCCACTCCTCATATTTGATCAAATAGATCATCAATGTGTTGTAATGGGTACTTGTTCTTTATCATAGCTTTATTAAGCATCCAATAATCTATGCAAAATCTTAGTGTATCATCCTTCTTCTTTATGAATATCATTGGTGCTCCCCAAGGTGAAACACTAGGCCTTATCAATCCCTTGGATATCAACTCTTCTAGCCATGCTTTAAGCTCCATTAGCTCTATTGTTATCATCTGGTAAGGAACTTTGGAAATAGGTTATGATCCTGGTACAAGGTCAATGGAGAAATAAAATATCCTTTTGGGTGGTAGTCAAGGTAACTTCTCTAAAAATACATCTGTAAACTTTCAAAGGATGGGATATTTTTCCATATCTGATTCTCCAGTTTCCATAATTTCACCTTCCTCCACTTCTTGGTTGGTTTGGGAAATAAATTCCTCACAATCATTCGTATTTTCCATCTTTACTGCATAGAGATTGAATCCTTTCTTCTTGTCCTTATGTATTTGTGTTGTGCAAATTTGATGCAACTTGACTTCCCTAGGCGTCCCTTGCAGTATCACCTAGTTTCCTAGATCGTCTAAGCACTCTATAGTTTTTGCATGACAATCTACTTTGGCTCTATGCTACCAAAGTAAATTCATTCCTAGGATGACATCATATGATTCTAAGGGAGCTACATATAGGTTCACCTCAAAAGAGAAACCAAGAAGTTCAACCTTAGCTTTGAATAGGAATTGTTCCACCTTTGCTCTTGTTTGATTTGCATATTCAACATCCCAAGATTTTTCCATATAACAAGATTTATTAGATATTTTATTTTCTATTCTAGGTGAAATAAAGTTTTTATTTTCTCCAATATCAGTAAGTATAGAAATGGGTATACCAAATAGAATACTTGGAGTTTCCACTAGAGTAATTTGATACTCCACTTGATGATAATCTAAAGTAGCATGAATCTTCTGTTGAAAAGCATCCTGCTAGGGTGGAAGAGGATTTCCACATGTGGTCATGTCCTTGAAGATTTATTGGGATAGAAAGTATCATAATGATTTCTACCCCATATATAACATCTAGTTGCTGGTCCTGTTGGTGTTTTCCAATGCACCTAAGGAATCTCTAAGGGATAGCCAATTCCTATATTCAAGATCCCGAAAATGATTGGCCAACTAACAAGATTCAATCAAAGACTGAGATCTTCTACACTTTAGGCTCTGTGGGGCCAAGGAGGGTATTCCTATTATGTTCATGTGGGAATATGCTTTACATAACACATCATTTTCACAGATCAATTTGAGTGAAGGCTAACTATACAAAAATTACTACAAGATTGGCTTCTCTTTAAGTAAATTGCTTACCCATTCATCAAACAAGGCATTCTACATGATAATTGACACATATATGTGTTAAGATTAGTTCGAATTTCGAAGATAGTTTAAGTTCTGACTTCAAGTCAGGTATTGGATAGACATTTGATTAACCCTTTAGGTGAATCTTTGAAAAAGAGACCAGTGCCTTGTTACATTGGGCAATGGAGTCACATACACATTGACTAGTAGCACATAAATGACTTTAAAATCTGATAATATGGAATACTCTCACAACTTTGCATCATGGAGCTCACTTTCTCTCTAATACACAACTGCTTATCAAATCCTTTGCAAATGACTGTAAATCTATGACCACATTTGAGAATTTTAATTGATTACTTGAATCAAAGTAGGAATAGAGACATACATTCAAATAGATGTTTGAAGATGAACAAAAACATCATTAATATTTCATTCAAAATTCACAGAGATTTACACTAGGAGAGTATATGCACCAGAAGTATACATTTGCTTATATTTAACAGTCATTTCTGTAAAACAATTTAAGACAATTGCATATGTTCTTCAAAACTCAAAATAAGCTATTTGTTTTATTCATTGTCTTCTATACCTAATGTTCTACTTGAATATGTACCTGACTCAAAACTTGACCATAATTTTCCATCCCCAACAAATGAGCCTTGAGTTTCCTTTTATAAGACAAGGGAGCGAACAAGCCACCAACTCAAATTTAATTTGGATACCAAATTTCATTTCATGTTACAATTTCAATTTCATTTCAAAATCCCATATGATGGTTACATTGAGCACGGGGAAAACCAAAATTACCAAAACCACCATGAGGAGAAAATAAAGTGCCGCCAAAAGCCTTCTTCACCACCCGAAAAACAACGAAACCAATACCCATATTTCCACAAGGGCATACAGTCACCCCTCAACACCCGTAATTTTTCCACGTACACAAGAAGATAAAATGATAGTGCAAAAATAATTTATCAATACAAAAATTTATCACCCACCACCTTCATCTCATACACTAGAATACCTTTTGTGAGAAACACACATGCCTTGGTATACATGGCTGCTCTGAGTAACAACAAGGGTTTGAGATGATAATTCCACCCCTTCTTTGACCTTCTCTTCATTCATCACAACAACATCTCTCCCACACAGAGTCTTGATAGCCAGAGGAGGGATAAATAGTATCTCCACCCCACATGACATAGCTCGGCCCATAGTAACCAGATACTGACGGTAGTTGGAGTTAGTCTCAATCTCGGTTTTTGATGGGCTATTGATACGGTCAATGGGATAATTTTGTCAACCGAATGAACCATGACCATATTGGAGCTTTTTCTGAGTTCTGCTAGAAGGACCGATAGCTTCTTCTCACTTTGTTTCCACTTCCATCAAGCTTTTGGCCTAGTTTTTCACTTCATGGTTGCATCTAATAATCACTAGCGAGGACTTCCTTTCTTTGAAATCCTCGTAAATGCTTTGTTCCTATCCCGAGTCTTCAATGAAGGGCTTTTGAGACTGAAGCCGTGAAGACCTTCATACTGGGATCGATGTGGAGCTAGATTTAATCATTTTGCAACCAAGGAGCACACACTCTCAATTTTTGCTCTCTGTAATGGTTTGAAGACCTGGCTACTTAGTTGCTATGATTAGAATAGCAACTCATTCACTTTATTTATTAGGTGAGCTGAGGTGATTGATTACCAATACTGAATGATAAAAATCACACACGCAAATTAGGAAATTTGTTGGAATGCATACTGTCATAGTTTCATTTACAAGTGCATGAAAGTCTGTAGATTGCACTTCATGATCGCATGCAATTAAATATTCACACATACAGAGATCAATTTGATCACTCCTACAAAAATCTAGCCATTAATGTGCACTAGTTGTAGAGTAAAATAGTTATCATGTGCCATTTATCATCTTTGAATATATGCCATTGATCTCCTTCCTGGATGGTGAATCAAGTGACTGCCATTAGGTTGACTGTCTTTGAATTCCAGTGGTGCTTCACTGATTTTTCCTCGGCCAATGATGTTCATCCATCTTGGATGATAGTCTCTCTGTCAGTGGGCTCCACCCATCACACAAACTGAATAGATTGGGACATATGTCGAGATCTCACTGAACTCGCTAGTCTTAACTGGCATTCACTTTCTCCCAACAATTCAGCAGGGAATGGTGAAGATCGTTCCCAAGATATGATCTTGACTGTTTGTTGAAGGCGTTAGACAATGGGCATGGTAGTGGGGACTGGGCCATGACTGTACAAGGACAAGAGTCCTTATTTCGTCAACCTCACTGCTTTTAACCTACCAACACTTACTGCCCACGAGCTGGCGGGGTATGGCCAAGATCTCATCCCAGATCCTTGAATCTCAAAACCTGTACACTAGAAAATGTTAGTATTTAATAAAAGGCCTTGGTTAGGCTAACGGTGATATGACCTTTGAGGGTGAATGACTTAAGCTTAAGTCACTAGGGAAAATTTAAAACCTGACTTAGGGAAAAGGCTAAAGCCGATGGGATAATAAGGTGACTGGTGCTTTAGACCAAAGGGGCCTATAAACCAATGTGCAATGTGGCCCAAGAGATGACTTATGGGACCAGAGACCAATAGAGCAGGTCAACGCATGATTATAACATTTGCATACCTTTGAAAGAAAACCCTACTCACTCATGGGGATAAGGGTTTAAAACACATACTAACCCCATGGGGAATGAGAAAATTCCTTAGAATTTTAGAAGCTCCATCAGATCTATTAGCATTTATTCTAGTTTTGTTGGGGTTATTATTATTTTTATTTCCCTTGTGATCCTTCCTTGATTCACTCCAATTTCCATGAGATCCCTTATCTGTTTGCTTATGAAAATATAGCGCTCCATTATTCTTCTTTGGAGTTTGGTTACCTTGAGTTCCCCTAAACCTCTTATGATTTCTATTCTCCAGGTATAGATGGAGATGGCCTTGAGATTTTTCTCCTGCTTCACAACCTTTTCATAGAATAGGTCCATAGTAGATGGTCCATGCACATTCACTTATCCACCTATTTTTACATTAAGCCCCATGATAAATTTCCTAATACAAAAACACTCATCTTTTTGGTACATAGGGACGTACCTCAACAGACAAGTAAAATTTTCCTAGTATTCATTGATTGGCATGTCCCCTTTCTTAAGATTTTGAAAATATGTGTTTTTGGTCAAAAAAGACTTGGAGTAACCACCTTTTCCAGAATATATCCACAAACTCACCCCAAGTCAATTTTAAAGAACTGATTCCGAGTTCCATTTTCTTGTTCATCCACTAGTTAGAGGATTCTCTCGCTAAGTGATAGGCTCCCCAAACAACCTTGGTAACTTCTGAGTAGTTCCTTATCTTGAAATATTTTTCCATTTGTATTAGCCAATCCTCAGCTTCTTCTTCATTCGTACTCCCTTCAAATTTAGGTGGGGGTTATTTTTCTCATGTCCCTAGAAATTTTGGTTGCCAAACACGTCCTATGAGATTCTTGAGAGAGTGAATTTTCACTTGAATCATCCTCCTGGGTTTGATTACAGTCATGAGAATTCTCTCTCTTGTTCTCTTCTTCATTATTTGCAACCTCTTGTTCCTCTCTATCTTTCTCCCTTACTTCTTGCTCTATATTTCCCAACCTTGCATTGATTTCGTGAATGATAACCAAAATTTGATCCAATTTATCTTTTTCACCCATCAAACCTTGTTTGACCTCTTGGCTCCCTCTAGGATTGGTCCTTTTTCTCACCATCCTTCATAAGAAAAAAGAGTTGTACCTGAAGATTTCATGTTTATTAGATTCTATTATGTTTCACAAAACTTATAGAAAGAATTAAATGAGCATTCATCTACATATAAAAGAAAATTTCTCATAATTTTTTAACACAATCTTTCATAAACATATAAATTTTATTTATTCATAAGGATCACAATATCATTTCCTTTTACATAGATCGACTATTAAAATAGTTGAGGGGAGAGTACCCTTTAGACTCACTCTTAGATACATAACTCAATGAGGTATATCTGTTAGATTTTTGTTCATCTCTCATTTTCTCATATCTATCCCAAAAGGGGTAGTATCCTTTGGATTTATCTTCAAATACATAATTATGAGGAACATATCCTTTAGTTTCATTACTTGAGGAAATTACAATAACTTCTGATAGAGGAAGAACTCTAGGGTCCCTAAATATTAATGCAAGACTGATGCTACATTTTGAGGGCATATCCCTAGAAACTAACAAAGAATCAGACTTTGCTGGTGAGATTTGAGGTAAGTAGTTGAATTTGGATTCCTCCCTCATCCTTCTCTTTACTTGACTCACTCGAGAAAGAGTGTGACTAATTGTGTCAGTATCACTTAACCATATGACATTATTATAGTTGGTTCCCTCTATTGTGTGAACAATGGCTTCTTTTTCCTTCTTGGATTTCAGAGAGCACTCATTCTCGATTACTGACCTTCTTGTAGTTAACCTAAGGCACACAATCCTAGCACAAGAATTTCCAAACATTAGATAATGTTGGATGAAAATTATAGTGAGCACATAGGTTCTAGAGTTAAACCTGATAGCTCTGATACCATGTGTAACATGCCAATTGTTCAACAAAGATAAATTCTCTAATTTTTACCTTTCAAGTGAATAAAATAGGTTCATTTCCCAATGCAATAATTTTTTTTTCCTTCAACGAGATATTTAATAAGCATTAATAACACAACAATATTTCCAAAAACTGTTTCCATTAATTACAAAGATATTTACATGTTTCCAAGATAGATTACAACTAATACATACATAGCTTCTCAAAGCTTCCTTCGGTAAAATCAACAATAGTTGTACATTGATCCAAAAATATTCCCTCAAACCTTGGCTACCAACTATGGAGGAGAAGCATCACTCAAAGGTAAAAGTACAAAGCTATGTCACACTTTCGACCAACTTATCAACACAAGTGAATTTTAATATTTATAACTAAAAATCAATTTCGGTCAAACATATGATCTAGTAAGATTCATTCTAGATAAGTTAAGTATGTCCACAACTTTTCTAACTATTTCTTTTGGCTAAATGGGTAGCAACACTTTGAGGCCAATTTACTAAAAAATGAAATTATTTGAAAAAATTAATGTTTCATCAACTCCTACTCATATAAATAACATTTAAAAAAAAATGTAAAAATACCCTTTTGTAGATCCATAAGTGCAGTTCTAAAATATATATTTATTTTAATAGTTCAATTATTATTTATATTTTATTTATATTTTTTTTACTAAAAGTAGGTTTGCAGCACAGAAATATTAGGTTGATTACCATGTCAAGAAAAATACTAAAACTTATTAAAAAAATAAAAAAATATGATTCCCTAGATAAAAGAATCTAGATTAAGATAGTATAATTTGTTTTCTATTTTAGATAAATATTTAATATAATGTTGACGTCAAGTGGAAACAATTATGTTTTAATAGAAACACATTTATAAATTTATTTAAAAATATATATTTATTAAAATTGCAAAAAAATATATCCATGCCCTAAAGTTTCAAGTTATAAATATACACAAAAAATTTAAAGGAAAAAAAAGAAAAATTACTATATAAAGCTTGATGTCTCATGTAATTTCATTTTTCAACATTTTATCAACAACTAAATTATAGTATTAATTTATAAAAAAATATATTGAAATAATTTTTTAATTTTTTCAAAAAAATACAAACATAAAATATACTAAAAATTACACATTTTATTAGTTTACATCATTCCAAAATTCAAAACATATATTCCACTTTCTAGTGATTCAAGTTTAAAAGTTAGATTAGTGTTGGTCGTTTCCTTTATAAGGTGTGACACAACTTTGTACGTTCACCCTGAAGTGATTTTCCACCATCCACAGACTCTTATGTAGTCGCCCACACATCTACAATATATGGCAAGATGGCCCTACCCTTCGACGAAGGATTTGGTTTGATAACCTCATAACTTTAGCATATATGAACTCATTGTTGTGCCCTATATGACTAGAACTTGAAATACATCCTATCTTGTATGTCAATCATGGACTAGCAGTCATAAAAGAAACACAGTGAAATTGACAACGTAACTAGTGGCACATTACACTAAATTCGCCAAAGTTTCATATAAAAAGTCATCCTAGATCACATACACTTCCCTATTTCGATTTGTTTCAAAATCATTTGTACACTATGCATAGGTAATCCCTTCATAAGGTGATCCTCAACCACAGGAATGATGTATTCCCCTCTTTATAAATATAAGTATATCTACTACATAGATTCCCTCTTATAAAATTTACTCTATGTAAGATTTAACTACTATCAAGAGAAGATATGAACTATCTAGAGTTCAAAATTCATAAACAAGTATCTATCAAACAACACAACTATTCAAGCAACTTTTTGAACTAGTATATAATACTAAAGTATGCCATCACTCCTTAGTATGGAGTATATGCAATAAACACTTTACTAACATATTGATAAAGAGAGAGTAGATTCTTTTACTTCAAGTATGAATACATTCTTTCCCTATACTAACAATTCCATGTTTTTCACAAAACACAATTAAATATTAAGTAAAATTGTAGTGACAAAAAATGTATCCCTCTACATTTTTTCACTTTTTTCTGCCCTCCCTATTAAATTGAGCATAATATTTCTTTGATTTAGTTTTGTAATGTGTTTAACACATTCACATCCAATCTTGGGCCCTTGTTCAAACTAACTAAACTTAATGGTTTCTTATTTAAGGTGTTGTAAAGTGTATCCTAACACTTTCACACTAATCTAGGGTTTCACTAATTAATTAGGCTTCTTTATGCCTTATTTGGTCTTAGTTTGCATCCACAAGCCTTAATTAATGCATATTTCCAAGATTAATCCTGACATAAAGCAACATCCAATCATAATTCATGTGTTTTTGGATTGTATGGCCCATATTTAGTGATTTGGGACCCATACACTACCTTGGGCATATGGGTCCCACCTAAGTTTCAGGGCCCCGATTTGGATTTCACATGAATCTAAGCATTTCTTGGAAAATTTGTCCAAAGCTTAGCCTAATCAGACTCATATGCCACTTCTAGCATATGAGTCTTGCTTAGCTTAGACCTAATTTAAATTCAAATTCGTGACAAGATTTTTATTCTCCTAGATTTGGTGTCGGCTTGTAGTGTTGTAATTTCAGGAAATTTGGCATTAACAAGTATAAATACAAGGTTATTTCACTCATTTTTCTCCTAACAAGCAATCAAGTGACCTAGCAATTGTCATGAGCAAGTGTGACCTAAGAATTCAAGCATTCTAGCATTCAAGAGCATTCAAGAGTGATTATCAAGCATTTTGGAGCATTATTCAAGTATCAAGCATCATGTCAAAGTCATCATGCATCATGTTTTTTTTTGAGCTAACATTTGTGATGTAGGTTTTCATGATTCAGGCAAGCATTAAATTAAAGATCTACAACATTCAAGCAAGATTGAAGATCCACATTCATGCTAGCCATCTCATACACATTTGTAGCACTTTGTTTCTAGGGTTTGCTGAGTTGCAACATATCATTTTGTTCATTCACCATTCCTCCTTCCTATTTCATTTCATTTCAAGGTTTGATTACCTAAATGAGGTTTGACTAAGGAAAACCCCTTTCTACTAACAAAACAACATTTTTTCCTCTATTTAGTTTGTGAATTGTAGATCTAGGTTGAAGACACATTGAAGAGCAAGATTGGAAAGAAGTTTTCAAGTGTGAAAAGTTGTCAAAGTTGTCACCTTGCTTACAAGATCACTAAAAGACATCTACAAAGCAGAATTTGACATTGCAGATCTAGAAATCAAGTTGAGAAGATAGAGCAGAGATTGAAGAGTAGATTCAGATCTTGATTCTCTAAAAAATCCAAGCAAGACTGATACGCTACTTTTGGTGTATGAGTTCTAGTATAGTCACTTTTCTAGATTTCTAAAGATCCAGACTTGTCATCACGAGATTCCTATTCCAACCTAGAAAACCTAATCTAGGACTAATATGTCCATCTTGGCATATGAGTCCAAATGTGCATTAAGTTTAGTATTTTCAACATTTCAGATCTTCATTCAAGTTGCTATAGGCCTCTAGGTGCACCTCTTTGATTTCCCAATTTACTATTCTATTTTTCTTTCATTTCTATGTCATTTATTGTAGTCTTACATATCATTGAGTTTCATAATTAGATCTTGAATGTTACTAGTCTTCCCAAGCCCTAGCTGGGTGGTGAACCCCTTTTTAGTCTCTAAACATACTTTAGGAAAACCTTTTGCAGATCTCTTTCTCTCATTCTATCCTTGGATTGAGATCTCTAGGGTTTCCTTGAGTGAAACTAGGTGAAATAGAAACCCTATCCTTGTGCTCCATCTCCTAAAACTTGGGGCACCCTATTTCCATCATTTCATTTTGGTGAACCTACATTTAGAACACTTTATTTCTGATTTGGAGTGCATCATAGTCCTAGATCTAGCTTGCATTAACTTTGAATAAGGGTTTGCCTTAATTAATTTGCATCTAGGGATTCTAATTCTTGCATTACTGAAAGTGCATATATATTGCATTTTTGCATCTCATCAGAAATTTGTATTTTCAGTTAGTCTAGACATCACAACCAAGATAGAAAGCATAACATTTACATATAATTTTTTGAAAATAGTACAAAAATCCTAATCTAGGACTCGTATGCCCCTCCAGGTGATTTAGTCCTAGTACAAGTGGTTTTTCTTGATTTCTAGATATTTTGTGGTGATTGTTATTCAACATTTAAATTCCTAAAATACCCTGATTGGGACTCATATGCCACTTTGTGTGATTTAGTCTCATTTTAGATTTTAAATTGCATTTTCAAGCATTAAAAACTTTGTTTCTATGTTTATGTTTGCTAAGTAATGTTAGTTATCTGTTTTAGTTTGCAGAGTTTCTGTTACTTTCATTTCATTGCATCTAGCCTAATTTCATTTGAATCAGAATTAGAGCATAGCATTTATCTTGTGATTATTGCATCTTGTTTTTCCTTGATTGTCCCTTGTATGAGCTTTTCTACCAGGTGTTTTACTTCTAATACTATAGTGAGACGTAGTTCGAGACTCATGTCATCTTGCGATAGCACAATTGTCGTGGATCTTGGGTTATCTAGCTCTTTCACTCCTAGTGTTAACATTAGTTCACTAGGTATGGACCATACCTTTGAAAAATCTTTTCCTTCAAGTAGTGTGACAAGTGTTGAGACAATGGTTGCTAGTATTCCGCAAGAAAACATAATACAAATCCGTGAAGACCTACCATAGATAACATACATCGCATGATTGAAAGTGAAGGAGTTGACCTTGTGCGTAACATAGTTTAGATCTTTGGAAAACATCGTACCTCAACCACTAGTTATGCTTTACCTTTGAACAATGTCCAAAGCCAAGGAGGAATTAAGATTCCTCCTCCTAGAACAATTTCCTCTATTCCTACCTATACCAACCCTCAAGTTACAACAACAATGCAACCTACTACTAATGTGATTCCTTCCTTGGGTATTTACGTTAGCATCCCTAGTACCTTTGTGGCATCACATGTCATATAGATCCTACCATTTTATCTCCCATAAGCATTCCATTCACTTGTCCTTCAAACACATACTCACCTCCATCTCAAAATGCAAACAATGATGCTCTCATAAATCAACTTTTGCAAATTGTTTCATCCCTACAGAAAAAAGTTTCCACTATAAACCAAAATGATAATGGCCAACCTACATACTATGTGGAAAGAAATCCCTTATCTTTGGAAATATTGAGAACATCGATGCCACAAGGTATAAAGGTGCCTAGATTAGAGAAATATGGGGGGAAAGGAGATCCTTCAAACAATGTTTCCACTTATACTACCCTAGATGTAGTGACTTTATTCTTGAGGATAATCTTTTGGTTAAGATTTTCCCTAGATCCTTGAAGGACACCACCTTAGAATGGTTTTCCTTGTTACCGAACAAATCAATTCATTGATCCAATGAACTTGTTGAGGCATTTATAAACCATTTCCAAGTGCATATGACCCCTAAGATGACCCTAGCCGATTTCATGAGAAGTAAGCAAAAAGATGATGAAAAGGTTACTGACTTTATTTCATCCTACCAATCACTTTATTCCCAAATCAATGTAAAGATTCGTAACCCTCACATTCAAAGGATTATCATTGAAAACTTACAAAATAAGATACAAGATAAGCTTACCATGATGAATTTCCCCTCCTTCATGCACTTGTGTACTACCCTTCGTGATTATAAAAATTCAGTTAGTAGGAATCGTGAAAAAAAAACCCACCTCTAGCCAACCTGAAAAGTATAAATCCACAAACAAAAATGATTGTCAAACTTTCAGAAAATAGAATAAAGGATTCCTTAAACTTAATCCCCCTCAACAAATGCCTCAAGATGTCGATACCCAAGTGGCTACTATAAGGAAGACAACTCCTTTCGCATTTGGGGATTTAGCTAGGTAATTCACTCCCTTACTCAATACCCTCCATAACACAATGTCACAACTTCTAGAACATAAAATGATCACCTTACCTCCTATTAAAACTCATGATCCTAATAAGCCTCTACCTAGAGAATTTAGATCAAATTCTTATTGTCATTATCACCAACAAAATGGACATGATACAAAACATTGCAAGCGTCCTAAACATCATGTACAAGACCTCATTGATTCCGGGCGACTTTCAATTGGTGGTGTTAACGATCAAGGAAATAAGTTTGTTGCCCCTCCTAACCAAAACTTGCAAATATTTAGCAACCCCATGCCAAATCATAACCATTCATTTGTCAAAGCTAGTGAAACCATGAAGAATGATGTGATGAATGTTGACATGGATGATGACAAAATGGATATTAATAAAAAAAATCCTATAGAAAAAAATCCTATCAATGGTTTGGTTGCATTGGTCGAAACTCAACATCATAACAACCAAAATAAAAAACCTCTTGACATTGCTTTCTCCTCACAAGATATACTTAAACATGCACCTGATGGTCCACTTTACATAGCTGACCAAATCAATGACAAGCCCACTAATGGGATATTAATTAATATTGTCTATTGAGAGAATGTGATCACTGACTTGTGCATGAACTCTATGAAGAAACATATGATAAAAAGAAAGCATGGATAAATACACATAATGGTTTCACTTGCCCTACGATCGATCACCCTTCCTTTACAAATAGGACCAAAAAAATTAGATGTATCATTCTCCATCTTCTCGACATTGAACCAATTTTGTGTGAAGCTTGGTTACCCATGGCTACGCCACATGGAAGCTATCTCGTCAGTTATGCATAAATGCTTAAAGTTTCCCTTTAATAATGAAATATTTACTATGCATCATAGTGGATTTAACCCTCTGTCTTCCTGTGGGTAATTTTCATTAGATTTCTTTTGGTTTGAGCCTATGGAACCTATTAAACCTCGAGAAGACTTCTTTTTCAAATCCTATCAAATTTTTAAGGAGAAATGCATAGAAAAACTATCCCTTACAAACATGCCTCAGGCTATGATTGATCCTACCATCCTTGACAAAACCATGATTGAACCTAAAGACATTCCAAATAACCAAGAGAAACCCAAAGTAGATTCTTTTCCTATCTGCTATAAAATAACTAGAGACAATGAAAATAATACTGTCATGCCTCCTAAAATAAAACAAGTTTACAAAGAAAAAGAGAGAGTGGTTGAAAAACCTCCTATGGTTCCTTCCATTCCTCCCCTTAGGGAAGAAAAGAAACCTATGGTCAACAAACCCGCTCCTACACAAACACAACTTGAAAATCAAACTAAAATAAATAGAAATTCTCAAGAGCATAGGCATTGATGTTGTGCTCTTCCTCAAAGGTTAAACGAAGAAATAAACAAGGAAAATGAAAATCTAAACTTGACTAAAGCAATACACGATGAGCTTCCCTCTTCACCACAACAAAAAGATCCTATACCACAACCACAACAAGAGCTAAATCCTTCTTAGACATTATCATTTGACCTCCCATTGTGATTAACTTGGATGTCGATGATGAGGTCAAAAAATGATGAGGAGGTGCATAATGAATTGAATACATTATTTTCCTCTTCTATGAGCTTACATGATAATTCTCTAGGTGGAAGAAGAGTGTTGAACTTGGTAATGACCCTAGTTCGACACTTGCTATTGTCTCTTTAGCTAGTTTTCTGCCTTCTATATACGATGAACATGGTTGGGATGTAGATGACTTGCTAATAGGTTGACTTGCATGTGCCTTACTAGTCTTTTGCATTATTTTTTTGTTTCTTTTTTGTGATTACATGTGCGTAATGTGATCCCTCATGCTATTCTACTTGATTTCTCTCCCTCTCTTTGTGACATTCCTCTATTTGTACCTACATTCTTCTCTATGTCGTAAACATTTTATCTTTTCTTTGCCTTGTTTTTTCCTTTTCAGGATGACACAAGGTGTCGAGACATTCATGTCTCTTGCATGTTTACCCAAAAGCTTCCCTTTATATTTTCTTTGTCTTGAGTTTTCGTTTTGGGGATGATGCAAGATGTCAAGAACCTTAGGTCTCTTCCATGTTGACCTAAAATATTTTTCTTTGTTTTCACTCTCTTTATGTCATTCTTCTCGTTCCATGAGTATTTGGGGAATGATGATAGTTTCAAGCTCTCTAAAAATATTGCAGCAAGAACATCCTGACCTCGAATCCATGGATCCCTTATGTGTTTTGAGATTTCATTTTGGGGGCAACCCCTCTTTCCCCTTTGAACGTTTCTTACACTACTTTTCATTTACAATTTTGGTTATATGGCCACCTTGCATAATACACTTTGCTTTCCTATGGTGTCATGAATCTTGTTTGTTCAAGAGTATCAAGCATACAAAGTTTTGTTTTCCTTGAATGAAGATCAAAGTTCACTATTGCATGGCGCCTTATCAAAGTTATCAAGAGGTATAACTTTGGTCTGGTTGTACGGGAAGCTGAACTTAGGTGTGACTTTCCCATAGCCACTTGCTTTACTATGTGAGCACATACTAGCCATGTGGATATGTGTCTCAGCTTTTTGGATACTCACTCAATGGATAGCCTGAAGTTCCATTGCCTCAAATTGAGTGTGCATTTCTGGAAAAACATCTTAGATCTGACCCACAGCACAATGGAGAAATGATCAAAGCTTGATCCCCCCTCTCTTTTTTTATTGTGTTTTTCTTTTCTCTTTTCCTTTGGAAGTGTATGCTTGTGCCTTATTGTTTCTCCTTATGTCATTGTCATGCACATTCTTTCGTGCCTATGTTAGTTTGTCATAGGATCTTGATCCTCGGGGATTGATCATCCCTCTTGATTATTGTCATCCTATCTTACCATCATTGGTATGCTAGGACCCCTCTTGATTCGAGTTTGTCTACTTTAGTGTGAGTTTGAAGCAAGTTCCTCCTCTCACTAAAGTGGGGGCTAAATTTAGTGACAAAATGTATCCCTCTACATTTTTCACTTGTTTGGGCCCTCCCTATTAAATTGAGTATAATGTTGCCTTGATTTAGTGTTGTAATGTGCTTAACACATTCACATTAGGTCTTGGGCCCTTGTGAACTAAATAAACTTTATGGTGTCTTATTTAAGGTGTTGTAAAGTGTATCCTAGAACTTTCACACTAATATATGGTTTCATTAATTAATTGGGCTTTTTTATGCCTTATTTGGCCTAATTTTGCATCCACAAGCCTTAATTAATGCATATTTTTGAGATTAATCCCAATATAAAGCAACAACCAATCATAATTCATGTGTTTTTGGATTGTATGACCCATATTTAGTGATCTTGGACTTATAGTCCACCTTGGGTGTATGGGTCCTGCCTAAGTTTTGGGGCCCCAATCTGGATTTCACATGAATCTAAGCATTTCTTGAAAAATATGTCCCAAGCTTAGCCTAATGGGACTCATACACCTCTTCTGGTGTATGAATCTTGCTTAGATTAGACCTAATTTAAATTCAAATTCTTGGTGGGATTTTATTCTCCTAGATTTGATGTCAACCTGTAGTGTTGTAATTTTGGGAAATTTGGCATAAACGAGTATAAATGCAAGGTTATTTCACTCATTTTTCTCCTAACAAGCAATCAAGTGACCTAGCCATTTTCATGAGCAAGTGTGACCTAAGAATTCAAGAATTCTAGCGTTCAAGAGCATTCAAGAGTGATTATCAAGCATTTTAAAGCATTATTCAAGTATCAAGTATCATGTCAAATTTATCAATAATCATGTTTATTTTTGAGCTAACATTTGTGATGTAGGGTTTCATGATTCATGCAGGGATTCAATTAAAGATCTACAACATTCAAGCAAGAGTCAAGATCCACATTCATGGTAGCCATCTCATACATGTTTGCAACACTTTGTTTCTAGGGTTTTTTGAGTTGCAACATATCATTTTGTTCATTCATCATTCCTCCTTCCTATTTCATTTCATTTCAAGGTTTGATTACCTAAATAGGGTTTGACCAAGGCAAACCCTTTTGTACTAACAAAATAAATTTTTTTTCCTCTCTAGTGTGTGATTTGTAGATCTAGGTTGAAGACACTTTGAACATCAAGATTGGAAATAAGTTGTCAAGTGTGCAAAGTCGTCAAAGTTGTCACCTTGTTTAGAAGATCACTAAAAGACATCTACATAGTAGAATTTGACATTGCAGATCTAGAAATCAAGTTGAGAAGATATAACAGAGATTGAAGAGCAGATTCAGATCTTGATTCTCGAAAAAATCCAAGTAGGACTGATTTGCCACTTTTGGCGTATGAGTTCTAGTATAGTCACTTTTCTATATTTTTGAAGATCCAGATTTGTCATCATAAAATTCTTGTTCTAGCCTAGAAACCCTAATCTGGTACTAATACACCCAGCCTGGAATATCAGTCCCAGTGCGCATTAAATTTAATATTTCTAGCATTTCAAATCTTCATTCAAGTTGCTATAGGCCTCCAGGTGCACCTCTCTGATATCCCATTTTATTGTAAAATTTTGCATTCATTTCTAGGTCATTTATTGTAGTCTTGCATATCATTGAGTTTCATAATTAGATCTTGCATGTTACTTGTCTTTCCAAGCCCTAGCTTGGTGGTGAACCCCTTTTTAGTCTCTAAACATACGCTAGGACAAACTTTATTAGATCCCTTTCTCTCATTCTATCCTTGGATTGAGATCTCTAAGGTTTTCTTGAGTTAAAGTAGGTGAAATAGGAACCCTATCCTTGTGCTCCATCTCCTAAATGGTGGGGCACTCTATTTCAATTGTTTCAAAAACATAAAGGAATAGACCGCATTCTTGCAAATGCTTATTTCCCAATTGATAGACTAATTCACTACTATGTTCCTTTCAAAATCAGTTTTCCAAGCTTCTCTTAATACTCCACTTATCCCAAATAAAAAAGTTGCAATAACTCTCTTACTCTATCCTCACAAATACCCTCAAATCAAAAAATGAATAAATCAGATAAGAAAGCAGTAGAACAACAAGAATGAATGGCATCCAAATGAGAGAAATGGCTCTCCTATTAATACAAAAATATGAGACAAGAATGCCTTTAGATTAGCTAATCAAATTGAAACCTCTCAATAGCAGAAATCAACTCAGCTTATTCAAGAAAAAGGTGGTAGTGATTTAATCAAATACTCAACAAATTGAACAACAAATTGACCTCTTTTTGAGCTAGCAATGGTTTGACCAATTCATATAAGCACATGATTATTGACAACAAATCAACTTGCAACTATAGAACCATGTTTGGTTTGTGCAAAACTCATAATTTGGCACCACCAAATTAATTCATTCCCTATTAATTTGGTCATTGTTTTTCACTTAAAAGAATAAGTCCAATTCTGGTTTATGCATTTAAAGCAATAGACATGGTCTATGTTTAACTTCACAACATTTTACAACAGTGTCAAGTCAATTAAATTTTGCATACTGACTTAACATGCACATGTTTACTCACTGCAGTTTATAAACTTTGATCCAAACTCTATTTCATGCGTTAGAGTTCATAATACATGGCGCGGGTTATATAGCAAATATACACATGTTTTTAAAATAGTGTTTAACACTTTATTCATATATGCGCCATACTAATTTAGCACTATGCACTTACTAAGAATATAATCTTATATATATATATATATATATATATATATATATATATATATATATATTTATTTATTTATAAATTATTATATATATGTATATATGTCATTATATATGTATATATATATACATTTATTGATCACAATAATAAATCACTTAATATCCACACACATATCTCATGCTATCATATATATAATAACATTATTATATGTATATACTTATATGCATATATACATATACATACATGTATGGATGTTCCATTATGTCATTACATATATGTATCTCAATGTGTTATATATATATATATATATTATTTATACAATCATCCAAATATATTTGTCAATGCATTGATTGCCATATATGCATTCAATGTGTGTGTGTGTATATATATATATATGTCAATTTGTACATTTGATTCCCTCATTCCCATGAACAATCCATCCATGAGTATGCAAAGGTATGTGTACCTTCGTATACTCATGTATGTGTTAACTCATGTACATGGGTTTATCATTGACATATATATGTATACACATATATACATTCTATCTATATACATCTAATCGATTACACCAAGAACATAAGAAAAGAAATTTCACCAACCAAGCACTCAACACCAATTCAATCATCCTCAAATGAGATCACAACCTATCTATCACACGAAACAAACAATGCTATGGATTGAATTATCAATTTTGAAACTTCGACTAGACTTAACTATTCTATATGTGAGTGTGTATGAGTTCAGTTTAGGCTTTGTTAAAGGTTTCCAGACCAAATTCCTCTCCTAAGTGATAATTCCCCTCCTTTTGGAGGCTTGAACCCTACATCTGCATCCAACTCAACACATTCACAATAGTAGTTAGGTGTTCTCAATACCATCACATAAATCATCATTAAAATATCAAATTCAATAATCATCCTTTCCACATATTCATTTCAATACAACATTAATCAAATTAACATTCATTCATTTCATTCCAAATGATACAATCAAACAAAGTACATGCACATGATTTCTAATCAAAATGTAAACACATTCTTATATTCAATATTTTAACTCGAATCACAAAAATAGTAAATAGGTATAAAGACCATAATGCTTCTTGATATTAATATTTCATCATGATGTGTTTCCCTTTGTAACTCATTGACAATTATGTATGTATTAAGAATGGATTTGACATATTAGAGAATATAATATAAACTAAATGCAAATCCAAAATACATCTCGATAGTAATGAAAACAATAATTAAGAAAATAAATCTTAATAGTTATCTGGTCATAAGCTATTGTGCTTAAATCGTAATTATAGCTTTTAAACGGTTATCTTATGCTATATTATATTTAGCCGATAGGCTTTTATTGTGGACTTGCCAGTCCACAGGCCATCGGCAAACCTGTCTCACATGCCCTTTAAACCATTTTACGGCCCATAAAACCACTTGATCTCCTCTGTCTGCTCTCACAGCCAACATAGAATGGTCGACCACTTGATCGCCTCTGTCTAGGGTATGATTGCAGGCTATTCATAGAACGAGCAGCCTAAGGAAGCTTTGAGGTTGCATTTGGAGATGATCATGGAGGACGTGGAGCCAAGGCAGTGGACGTGTTAAGAAATATATACAGTCATCATTGCAGAAGGACATGCCTTGAGGTTGGTTTCGCTTATCATCATGCCCTCATTCAATGCAAACCGGCTCCAAACACTCCACCGTGCAATTTAATTTCTCAGTCTAATCTCATTAAGACTAAATCTAGGAGATATCTTCTACAGGAAGATCAGCCACCCTCCATCACCGCCTCCGCTTATAAATAGATTGTGTTGTAGACAATTCTGTAAGCTTTGAAGTTGAGCAAGCGATCTTCTTCTTCTGGGTTTGTGGTTTTCTGGGCTGTTTTATATTTTGGGAGATCTGGTAGAAAATTTTAATGGGGAGATCTGGTAGAAAGGTTAGCAGGTAGCTTGTTAATGTGGGTGGGGTAACAGTTTTTGTTGGATAAATGGCTTGTTATGAGTGGTCATTTGTTGAGTCGTTTCTTGTTTTGCAGTTGATTACTTAAACATTTAGTAAATAGGGTAAAAGTGAATGATGGATTAGCACTCATGCATTTTGCTGCTGTTTTGGTATGTGCAATTTTCTTTTTTTGTTTTGTTCTCTCCGTTTCAAGAATTTCTTCGATATAGTGTGTTTGGGAAGCCGAGAGGGCGAGGAGGGAAAGCAAGGGGGGTGGGGAAAGGAGGTGAAGGGACCCGGAAGAAAAACAAGGGTTGTAGTTGCAATAGAATGTGATGTTAGGAATTATGCAATGCACATGGGTTTGCGGTGGTTAGAGTGGGTAGGTGTTATGTTTTATGTATTTAGCAGATTGAGTTCTGTAGCTACTTCTATCTATGGAGCCTGTCATAGGAGGCCTAGTAGCGCCACTTGCCCATTTGTATTGCTAGATCTGGCAGATCAACAGTTGAATGTTGGTGTAGAGGTGTCTATTGTTAAGATGGATATACTTGTTTAGGATTAAATGCACAAATCCTAAGAAGAAAGAAAAGCTAGATATGGGTTAAGTCTCTTCTGGCAAATCTGACATTCAATTGTGGCGGGTGTCAGTCAAGCTCACTATTTTGTTTACTTTGTTTTAAATGCTCATAGATCTCAATGTTACTACGTCACTGTTTTAAAGTATTCAATAGGTGAAAATTTTAGTTTCAGTTCGTCATTTCTAGATCTCCAATAATATACATGTGGATGTGTATATGCCTATCCAGATTAGGAGATCCGTGGTTATTAACTTGATCGAAACATTTAGTGTAGAGATCTCTGCCTTTCTGGCCATGAAGGGGAGGACTTTTAAAACTGATTTATGGATCTTGATTGTTGCAGATGGATACTTTTCTATTTACATCTGAGTCTGTGAACGAGGGACACCCAGATAAGCTGTGCGATCAAATTTCTGATGCAATCTTGGATGCGTGCCTGGAGCAGGATCTTGAAAGCAAGGTAGCATGCGAGACCTTCTACTTGCAGCAGGGGGAGCTGCATTCCATTCTTTTGTATAGCGTTGCAAGTTTATTCATTCCATTTGTATAGCGTTGCAAGTTTTCTTTTATATTTTCTGCTCAATATGTATATTGTTTGCAAGACCTGGCGATGGCTTAACCGTTTTTTAATTTAGCGATTGCAGATCCGTTTGAAGGAAGAAGGATGGCCCATACGAAGCAGACAACCTGTAAGTCTACAGGGAGGAGGAAGCAGCCCGCCACCAAGGTTACTTTCTTAGATGCCCCAGTTCAATTGTGCATACGTATGTTGTGTGGTGTTAGGGTTTTTAATTTAGGAACTATTGTTTGTTTCTTATTGCAGGCTGCTCGTAAATCCTCCCCCACAACAGGGGGAGTGAAAAAGCCACACAAATATCATCCTGGAACTGTCGCTCTGCGGTATGATTGTTTAATTTATCTCTGGCTTTAATTTTGGGGTATGAAAACTCTGTTAATGTTTCAGGGTTTGAATTTCTGATCTGTAAGCGAAGTTTCATTTTGTTTATTTTGCTAAACCCTAAGTTACTTGACATGGTACGACTTATAATTTTAAATTTTGCTTCGTTAAATCCTGTGCAATTTCTTGAACAAGTCTCTTAAACCCTAAGTAAAATCCTGTTACTTTGAGATATGATTTTGGAGCAATCACTTCCCAACCCCTGCATATTGGTGATAACGGTAGTGTCAGAGTTGAAGGACTAAGAGAAAATCATCTGCAAACATAGGGTTATAGGGTCAATAATGTTCAGGAAATTATATAAATAATATTCAGGAAATTATATAAAACTATCGGCGTATTCCTTGCAGCTCCCCCTGCTGCAAGTGCTAGTTATTTATAATAGTTGTTTTGACCATCAAATTCCACGTGTGTAAGAGGACTGTATAGCCGTTGCCTTTTTCTTGCACGCAACGGTTAAAAAATCGTTAAAAAAAACCTTCATGCAAACTATACCAAAAAAAGCTAACTGTTATAAAAAACAAAACTGTGCATGGCAGTGAAGGTGAATTGCCTTTAAAGCTATTCTCTCCATGTGAGATCACTCCAATCTAAAGTATACTCTCTATGAATTTCGATTTACCAAAGAATTCTCGCTCTCATCAATACAGGCCAAGTTTTTCTTCGTTGGCTTTTTCTACCATTGTTACCTTTCCTGCTTTACAATGGCAGACAAGAACTCTAAAGTCATGAATATACGCTTTCTGATAAATACTAAAACTAAGCGTATTTTATATGCCGAGGTCGGTAAAGAGTTTGTTGATATTCTGTTTAGTTTTGTTTCTGAACCCTTCTGTTCTGCCATCAAATCACTGTATGAATCGGAATCCTATAGGAAAATTTGCTCTGTATCTAATCTGTATCGCAGCAAAGAAAAACTGCCCTCTCAATAAATGAGCACGGATAAATCCCAGCTGCTTGATCCCAAATTTATGTCTCACAATACCGGCACCATAAACACAGATACATGTATATGTCGATTTCCTGTTAACTGCGGCGGAATACCAATGTCAAGCAGGCCATCAGAAGCGGTAAAGCTGCAGATCAAGGGAATAGACGTTATGTGAAAGAAATGCTTACGTTTATGATAACTCATGATTTAAAGATAACAAGGAGTTCAACAAACACCAGTATAATGATACTGAATCAGCTCAATATCAATGATATATCAGAACTTCAAGAGCGGAATGCAATTGTTGATCGCAAAAAGGTTAGAGGTTTTAGTTTTTCTTCAATTTTATAGGGGGAAATTCATTCATGGATTTTATTGGGATTTATTTTTGTGACAATGGACTACTTTTAATGTGATTTTGGTAAAATGTTCGAAGTTTTTTTCAGGCTTTGGAGATTGTGGATGCATCTTTGGTTTCCTCAACTGTGTTAAACGACGTTTTTGGGGCTCAGTTTTTTATGCCGGGGAAGCTAAAATTAATTTAGCATTTATTATTTACTGGGAGATCGTCATTTCCATTCTGGTCCGCTAAGTATTCTTTTGTAATATTTTTTTCCCTGTAAATTATAATCTGGTGTTGCAGGCGTCTGTCGCAGAATGAGCGAGTGGATGTCATCAGACTAGTGTTGCAGAAATTGACAGTGCGTCAGGCTTAAAAAACATCAGTGTTTAGAACAGAGGATCTTGTGAGTGAGCCATTACACATAAATTATGCAATCCTATAAAATAAAAATAATTGATTTTTTTTTATAGCATCAGTTGAAAGAAAGAAAAACTTTATCTACGAGACTAAAAATAGTTCTATTGTTCTTGGTTCTTGTTGCTGTTATAGCTGAATGCTATGGTTTTGTAAGTTTTACTTGCAGTTTTTCACTGCAATTCATTGTAATCTACATTTTTTTCAATAGATAAAATTGAAAGTTAGTTATTTTGAAAGATATTTTTTCTGATGTTGTAAAGTGGGGTTTTCAGTAAAGAAATTAATAGATGAATATATAATGTTTTTTCTTTTCAATTAATTGTTTCATCTATTGCTGATATTGGTATGGTGTGATGGTTTATAGTTCAAAAAATATGTTTAATTGTTGTTTAAATTAGCATATTTAGTAATTAATATTTTATTTAAAGATTATTGTAGATGTTAAATCTATTTTTGATGAAATAAATCAGAAATTTTAATCTCAATTAGAATGATATGGGAAAGCAGAAGAAAATTATATATATTTTAAAAAATTAATATTATTTAATGTTATATTGAATATTTGTAGGTTTGGTTTCATATATTTTTAAACAAATGATAACATCTAATAATAAATATTTTAAGGTTAATAAGTTCTTTATTTTTATTCTCTTTCTATTAATTTATTCTATTTATAATTCATATACTAAGTTCTATCATATTAATGGGGAATCACATCATGTTTTTAGTAGTTGACTACATGTTAAGAACATTTTTCAATTATTTATTCCCCTTCCATTAATTTATATTCCCACACATCTTAACATAGGAATTTTTTGCATGACTCCTTTGTGTTAATGCAATCATCTCATGCTTTTATATTCTCTATCTATTAAATTACCCTCCTTCACATCATAACATAAAAGAATCTACTCAATCCCTTGGGTATACCATTGAGATTCTTGATTTGTACAATGAGCTTTAATGTATAATACTAAAAATATTTAATATATATTTAAATAATTAATTTAAAAAATCAAGTATGTTTTAATATATTTATGATGTTAGTTGGCACCTGGCTTTGATTATTGAACAAATTCTCAATCTTTGTGTTTCTCTTGAGTTTGTTACTTTCACTCATATTCCTAGGGAGTGGAATGGTGTTGCTGATTGTTTGGCTAAATGGGCTTCTGATCATATTCATGATTGGAATTTGGTTGATCGGGGTCAATTACCCCCTAATTTGTCTCAATAGTTGGACCATTTGGTGGAGCTGGATAAGGCTATGTAATGACTTTGTTATGTAATTTTCTCTTGTTTTAATAAATTTTTACCCCTCTTTTATGTTAAATTGAGTATAAAATTAAACATAGTTATAATAACTTATAAAAATAAGAGTTCTATTTTTTAAAGTGATTTTAAAGATTTTGAAAAACATTAAATATTATATTTTTATAAATTTTACATTATTCTAATGATGAAATTTACATGCCCATGTCATTTTTCATTTGGGGGAGACCGTCTTGATATATTGATAATTGATATAATTTTGTAGAAAGTTGGGTCATTTGCTCCCATAGACACATAATTGTGTAATTTTGTTAAAAAATTATATTTTTACAAGTTTTGCATTACTTAGATGAAATTTGCATACTCGTGTCATTTTTTATTTGGGTGAGGGTTATTTGATATATTGATAATGATGTAATTTTGTATAAAGTTGGGTCACTTTCCCACACATCTCTATGGATTTATCCAGATCCTCTTCCTCATGTTTAAACGTTACCATATTTACCCTAACCTAGATGCATTTATCTATGCACACATGCCCTTTTCGTTGATATGTGATAAATGATGTAAATTTTTACAAAGTTGGATCATTTACACATTATCATATTTAACATAACATAATTGATTGCATGAAGTTTCCACAGTCCATGATCAATAAGTACAAATATTTTTGGATTGCAACTGTCTGCAATCTTTTTTGCATCAACGTTTTGGATCATACTCCATGATCCATCATCATAATAAGAGCTTTAGTTATCATAACTTACAAAAATAAGAGTTCATTTTTTTAAAGTGGTTTTAAAGATTTTGAAAAACATAAAATATTATATTCTATAAATTTTACATTATTCTAATGATGAAATTTACATACCCATGTCATTTTTCATTTTGGGGAGAGTGTCTTGATATATTGATAATTGATATAATTTTGTAGAAAGTTGGGTCACTTGCTCCCATAGAAACATGATTGTGTGATTTTGTTAAAAAATTATATTTTTACAAGTTTTGCATTACTTTAAAGATGAAATTTGCATACCCATGTCATTTTTTATTTGGGTGAGAGTTCTTTGATATATTGATAATGATGTAATTTTGTATAAAGTTGGGTCACTTCCTCACACATCTCTATGCATTTATCCAAATCCTCTTCCTCATGTTTAAACGTTACCATATTTACCCTAACCTAATTGCATTTATCTATGCTCACATACCCTTTTCCTTGTTATGTGATAAATGATGTAAATTTTTACAAAGTTGGATCATTTACACATTATCATATTTAGCCTAACCTAATTGATTGCATGAAGTTTCCACAGTCCATGATCAATAAGTATAAATATTTTTGGATTGCAACTGTGTGTAATCCCTTTTGCATCAACGTTTCAAATCATACTCCATAATGCATCATTAGGATGTTGACCATAGAGAATAAGAGCTCTTATTCTCTATGCTCAACATCCTGATGATGGATCATAGAGTATGATTTGAAACATTGATGCAAAAAAGATTACACACAGTAGCTCTTATTCTCTATGCTCGACATCCTGATGATGGATCATGGAATATGATCTGAAACATTGATGGAAAAGGGTATGTGCAGGATCATCATGGAAAAAATAGGCCCTTAAATGGCGATGAAATTTTTTAAAAATAAGAGTTAGGCAACTTGACGTAAAATTTTGAATAAGTTATCTATATTATTTCAAAAATATTTAAGAATAGAATCTTTAGCAAATTGAATGTAGTTTGTAAACTACTACGTTTATTTTGAAAAAAAACCTATTTGATGAAAATTTGAAAATTCAATGCAGTAGCACTTAAATTTCAGGGAAAAACTAAGAAGTAGGTGTCTATCTTACCACCCTAACCACAATAAAATGATAAAAAAAATTATGCGATTCTAGATATAAGTAGAGGAATCATGTCCTGATGTGATGCATATTTTTTTGTAATTTTTTTTCAAGTAAATAATTAATTATGAATTTTTTATTATAACTGTGATAGGTCGAATGTGAGCGTTAGAAAGCAAGCAACAAGTAAAAGAGTGCAAATAAACAACTAAAACAACCTACACCTCAAGATTAGCCTAAGTTGGAAACAATGCAAGACAAAGCAACGAAATAGAACCTTATACCTTGCGTTGAGTCGATCCTTTGGTTGGCCCTTCAATCTTGGATGTGTATGCTCTTTTGATGGCAAATAGAGGATGTGAAGATGGAAATGATGCTTGGAATCATGAAAATGGCTAAGTGTTGGTTGAGAAACAAAACTGCAAGAGTTTGGCTAGCACAAATGATCTCTCTAAAATGAGAGAAAAGAGGGGGTATTTATAGAATTTTTGAGAATTCCTAGGGGAAATGGAGGGTCAAGATTGAGCCACCAAATATCAAGATGTAGGGCTAAGGTGAGTTGAGAACTCACAAGCCCTCACATCTTGACATGTGGCATGTGATAGCCCTAAAAAGTGGTGAGGTGGGGTGGAAGGATAGGACATGACATGGAGGGTACAAAGTACCTTGGGATTGGACAAGATCTCCTCATAAAGGAGGTACTTGTCCCCATGTGGGGAGAGGACAAGTGGGGAATTAAAAATTCCTCAAATATTCTCATGGGGAAGAGGGAAGGAATTTAAAATTCCTTAAATGCATTGGGAGATTAAAAAGTGAATTAAAAATTCACATGGGGAAGGGAGATGCCTTGTCAAAAAAGAAAAGCATTTAGTAAGGTTGACTAAGGACACATGTCATAAAGGACATGGGGAAGAGAAAAGGAATTTAATATTCCTTGGAAGGATAAAAGGAATTAAAAATTCCTTGAGAGGTTGATTAGGCTAGTTAGTGAAGGATTAGAGGATGGTTAGGTGGCTAAGAGATTAGAGGCCAACTTGCAAAAGTTGGAGGATGTGACACATCCTAATCAAGGATTAGGCATGTGCACATCCTAATGATGGGATTAGAAGAAGGATTAGGATAAGATAAAAATGATGGAGGATGTGACATGAGGAGGAATTAAATAAATGTGATATTTATTTAATTCATTTGATGAAAGAGGAAGGTATTTAATTATTTAACTAGATACCTTAGGGATTAGAAGAACTTAAGGATGTTAATTAAAGGGGATAAATTTGGATAAATTAAGTGTCTGAATTTAGACATCTACATTTTTCCCCTCTTTGAGATGATGTTACAAAGTAGCATCATTTCAAAGAATATTAAAACATAGAACCTAGAAGAGGATGGTTAGATTGGAAAAGATGCCCCAGTCATTCAAAGAAGTGACTAGGAAGGAAGATGAAAATGATGAAAATTAGGGATGAATGATGCGCCCTCGAGAGGACATGCAGGTTCAAGAGAACACGAGTGTGCTCTCGAAATGGATGAGCTGATGTAAGGGGAGCTAAAGAAGATGATGCAATGTGATGGAAGATTGGAAGGGGAGTGTGATGAAGGATGAATGGATGGGGGGGATTTGAGGATGAGAGATGAAATGCAATCTAAATGCAATTTTCCATCATCGGAGCACTAATTTTTGCTATAGCATAAGACACAAGATGCCAGGGTATGAAGAACCAAGGCAGATTGGTATCTAATGTAGAAAATAAACATAACAAATAAGAAGGCTATCCCAACACCCCAAAGTCACGATGACCTTGGTCGGGCCAGGTATTGGGATAACCACAAGCACACAAGGATGCCCCAGCGTAACACAAGACCTTAGGGATCTTGGTGGGTACTACGTGGGACAACCAAGAAGACAAAGAAAAGATCAAGATATACCCCTATGTTGACGAGTCAAAGCACACCATGATATGATGGATCAAGGTGACAATGACAAGTGATGATAGGGAGCTCAAATGATAAACAAAAGCCAAAAGCATCAAAAGATCACAATGAATTTCAAATGTCCTTTGCCATAGGATCAATCAAGGGGATGGATGGGATTGATGAGGTCTGTTAGGAAGGATGCATCCTGTTAAGACCGATGATGGATACTAAAAGATTGATATGATGCAGGATATTCAGAACTGATTGGATTTGATGATACAAGTGAATCTCATTTGTTAAGATCTAGCTAGATAAGGGCATAGCTTGACGACGCGACATGAGAGACATGACACAAGACTGACACATCCTAGCAGCCTAGGGGCTCGGGGGGCAATCAAAGATTAGCCTTGCCTACGTGGAAGCGTAGAGCCCTCGTAGTTCAACAAAAGGCTGACGACATACCATGATGGAGATTTTGATGGATGACCAAGAGAGGATGGAGAACAGGAGAAAAGTGGACAATATAAATCGATGATGGATGGAACCCCGGGGGCAGATCAAATGATCAACCTTGCCTACGTGAAAGCGCAGGGGCGACGTAGTTCGACGAAAGGCCAAAGACAAGTGATGGATGAAAGATGATGAGATAACCTTGGTGAAGGGGATAAAATGATTGGACCGACACGATGGGACAAGATAGACTTGTTGGATTGGAATGGAGGATAGTGACAATACAAGCTCAGGGATGGGATAGTTATCCAAATCACCAAAAGATGAATTGATGAGATAGGATAGGAGATTGAAAAGATGTGTAAAAGAAGCAGAAGTGATGATGATGAGATAGATGGAATTGGGTTGTGTGGGGAAAATCCTATAGCGAGATACCAATGACAAGGGATTATGAGATGGGATGAGGGTAGAGGATGGGGGGGAAAAGCATTGTCAGGATGGACGATGAGGAAAAGGTGGCCAGATGGATTGATGATGGATTCGTGGAACGAGAAGGTGAAGGGTAGGAATAGGTGGAAGATTACTCAGAATGAGTAAACGATTGATCAAGATTATTGAATGAGAGTTTAAAATGATAGAAGGAGGTGTGATGAATGTTTGAGATGATAGGAGGTTTGATGAAGAGGTTTTGAGATGATAGATGAAGGTTCGAAATAGATGAATGGTTACACGAAATGGGGAACGAACTTATGGATGAATAGGACAAAATTGAGGAAGATGGAGGGAGGGATCTTAAGACTTTATTCGATATCCAAAGATCTTGACTGCAGATGGATTAAACCCTAGATTAGGGTTTCGATTAAGCTTAGATTAGGATTAGATGAAAGCTCATAGTCGGGTTGGAGGGAAGATGAGAATGATTGGGGGTTGTGATTGGATGGATTCTACACCGAGGTCCAGGGTTTAAAGGGCGTAAAGTGTTGATAATCAAATTTTTCCAAATTTGGCAATTTTCAAAAATTGTCAAATTTTGCCATTTTAGGAAACCTCATGGTCGTATGTTTGAAAGTCCCAATTTTTTCCAAGAAATACCCATTGGTGAGATAGGATGAATTGCCAACTAACATCCCAGATTCGAGATATATGCATTTTGAGTTATGAGTGAAAACAATTTTTTAAAATGCTGGAAAAAAACACTAAATTGGGATTTTGAGGGTCAAGATGAAAGTTTGAGGCCCCAAAAATGGGTCAAAACGAGTTCCAACGGCTTTCAAAAAAACCCATTGGAAATCCACTTGTTATCTCATAACGCAACCACCCGTCAAATTTCAGCGCAAAAACCCATTGGAAATCGATGTGATGCATATTTTTTTGTATTTTTTTTCAAGTAAATAATTAATTATGAATTTTTTATTATAACTGTGATAGGTCGAATGTGAGCGTTAGAAAGCAAGCAACAAGTAAAAGAACGCAAATAAACAACTAAAACAACCTACACCTCAAGATTAGCCTAAGTTGGAAACAATGCAAGACAAAGCAACGAAATAGAACCTTATACCTTGCGTTGAGTCGATCCTTTGGTTGGCCCTTCGATCTTGGATGTGTATGCTCTTTTGATGGCAAGTAGAGGATGTGAAGATGGAAATGATGCTTGGAATCATGAAAATGGCTAAGTGTTGGTTGAGAAACAAAACTGCAAGAGTTTGGCTAGCACAAATGATCTCCCTAAAATGAGAGAAAAGAGGGGGTATTTATAGGATTTTTGAGAATTCCTAGGGGAAATGGAGGGTCAAGATTGAGCCACCAAATATCAAGATGTAGGGCTAAGGTGAGTTGAGAACTCACAAGCCCTCACATCTTGACATGTGGCATGTGATTTAGCCCTAAAAGGTGAAGTGGACATGAGGTGGAAGGATAGGACATGACATGGAGGGGGTACAAAGTACCTTGGGATTGGACAAGATCTCCTCATAAAGGAGGTACTGTCCCCATGTGGGGAGAGGACAATGTGGGGAATTAAAAATTCCTCAAATATTCTCATGGGGAAGAGGGAAGGAATTTAAAATTCCTTAAATGCATTGGGAGATTAAAAGTGAATTAAAAATTCACATGGGGAAGGGAGATGCCTTGTCAAAAGAAAAGCATTTAGTAAGGTTGACTAAGGACACATGTCATAAAGGACATGGGGAAGAGAAAAGGAATTTAATATTCCTTGGA
This sequence comes from Sequoia sempervirens, assembly GCA_007258455.2. Lineage (NCBI taxonomy): Eukaryota > Viridiplantae > Streptophyta > Pinopsida > Cupressales > Cupressaceae > Sequoia > Sequoia sempervirens. Next base: position 43,994 of record VDFB02109829.1, read on the forward strand.
AGGATAAAAGGAATTAAAAATTCCTTGAGAGGTTGATTAGGCTAGTTAGTGAAGGATTAGAGGATGGTTAGGTGGCTAAGAGAGATTAGAGGCCAACTTGCAAAAGTTGGAGGATGTGACACCTCCTAATCAAGGATTAGGCATTTGCACATCCTAATGATGAGATTAGAAGAAGGATTAGGATAAGATAAAAATGATGGAGGATGTGACATGAGGAGGAATTAAATAAATGTGATATTTATTTAATTCATTTGATGAAAGAGGAAGGTATTTAATTATTTAACTAGATACCTTAGGGATTAGAATAACTTAAAGATGTTAATTAAAGGGGATAAATTTGGATAAATTAAGTGTTCAAATTTAGACGTCTACAATAAATTTTAAAAAATATAAAAAACTCATATGTTTGACCACCTTAACTTGGTCAAAACTTCATGAAATTCATTTTTTTAATCCTATAGTATGTGAAGCATAGAATGTGATAGATGTTTCCAAAAAATTTGATACCATTTGAAAGCTATAGATGTTTTTCAATCAAGACTTTTGTCGTAATTCAAATAGAAAATGAATAATAATTATTTATTAAATTCAAAGTAAAGCATAATTCATATTGGTGGAAAGCTGAGAATCTCCCTTAAAAACCCTTTTCATTTCATCAATTTTGGGTTAAAAAAAAGTCGTCAGCCACATACCCATCATATTGCCACTTTTTGGCCCATCATGATCCTGCACATACCCAAAAAAGATTACACACAACTACAATCCAAAAATATTTGTACTTACTAACCTAATTGGATTATCTATGCACATGAAACCTTCAACATGTTCCCATATTTTATCATTAGTCAAGGTCATAGATAAAAGTTCAACTTTGGACCTACACAATTGACCCTATTAAATTTAACTTTAAGTTTACTTAACTACCCCTCATTTTCCCTTCAAGGCTTGATAAGGTGTACATAGAAATTATATAATTTATTGCTATCTCCTTAAATTTAAACATATTCAATGTATTCATTTTATAATCATTTCTTAATTTAAAATTGATTCACATATCATTTGCATTAAAAATCTTTGAAATTGGTGCACTAAATAAATATAGATATGTGCAAACATCCCTAGGAGTCATTTGATAATTATGTATTACCTTTTGTGAGCTAATCAAGGAGAAAATTTCCATTATGGCATAGCAATAGCTCTAGAAATCTATTTTTAAATACCACCAATCCATACATCCCTTGTAAGAGTTTCTCCAACTCACCAAATAATACACTGAGGAATGCCAATTTGATAGTTAAGGATAACTCCACAACCATAAAATTAACCTAGTGGTGCAACCTTGACCCCTAAAAGAGTAGTAGACTAATCCAAGCACAAGGAATTATTATGCAATATAGATAATTATTTCAAGTCAAATTTATAGAATATTCCATATTATTACGATATTCAAACCATTAATTATCCATATTTCTTAATTATAATACCTAGGTTTTAATTCTATGTTGTTTATTATAATATATTCAATTATTTTAGCCTATGTTAATTTATGGAAATTTTATTTTAATTGAACTTTCCCAATACTACATGACCTAGTACTCTTAGATAGGGTTTATTATCCACATTAGGGTCTTCAAGTATAAATTTCTTTGATTTTATATCAAATTTTCCTTTGTCATCTTTGTGCCTCATTGATTTAACTTCCTCATAGAGTTTGGTTCTTGTTTACATTTTTTATCCATCACCTATCCCATTGACATGTAGATTAGTTTTAGTTTAACACTTCTTTTAAGAGATGATTTACCTTTCATTATTTATTTTAATATGCTTTACAAATTCTCATGGATATTTTTTTATTTTTCTCACCAAATTTTCCTCTTATGTCACTATTTATATGGTGACATAATTCTTGTGATCTATGATAGTGATTGCCTACATCATCCATTTATGTACTTTATATATGCATAAATCTTGATTCACACAATGTTGTACATAGAACATATGATATTTTTTATTCTACATATATAGGTCATTCTTCATGTGCTTCTCTTGATTCATATTTACTTGGAGCATCCAATAATGTATACATATCTAAAGCTAAATCATCCTCTTCCATACCTAAAGATACACTAGTTGAATTAGGATTGCCTAGTTATGATGAATATTTTAGTGATGATCCTTATGATTATTGCCTCTCTTATACCAATAGTGATATCCCTATGCATGATACACTAAATACACATAAAAATATAATCCTTCTATAACTAGGAATGATACATAATATTATTAGGAAAGAGTATCTGGGCTCATGAGAAATCCTATATCAACCAAATATATTTTAGGTTTTATTTTTAATTATCTATAGTTTTGTCGTGTTGGTTTTCAATAGTTGCTTCAAGATTTTTTTCAAACTCAAAATGGTCGAGTTAAGGACATGAATTTGTAAAAGGGCTTAATGGGTACAAACAATTTCAATTTGGGGAAGTGTAGATAAAAATTGGCTAAGTTATGCAAATGTGGATTTTTAGTCTCTAACGAAATATTTGTAGAACTTCAACGTGAAAATGGATTTGTTTATAACTATTTGCAAGGTATTTTATTGCAACTGATTCTAAGTCATTTTTTTATATCCAACTATTTTGTGGTAACTTCAAGTTTAACTAGATTTATAAGAAATTTCAAGTAACTAAACCTAAAATTTTTGATAGCCAATTCAAATGAATAGTTTTAATGGTGATGTCTATAGTGCCTCTCACATTTGTGATATTTAGTATATATTCTAGATTTGATGGTATGCTTTTTCCTATATTTTTATTTTGGATTATTGATACATTATGATTATTTTGTATTGGCATCAATTGGATGCACCTTTAGATACAAATATATTATGATTATGTTATGATGGAATATGTGGTTTTATGTTATAATTATGGATATGTATATTTGTATTTGAAATTGATGATTATGTGGTATAGCCTATTCAAAAAAATAATGTGCTTTGGATATTATATATATATACATATACATGTATATATATATGTATATATATATATATATATGTATATATATGTATATATGTATATATATATGTATAGATGTATATATGTATATATATGTATATATGTATATATATGTATATATGTATATATATATGTATATATATGTATGTGTATCTACATATATATATATACATATATATGTGTATATACATATATGTATATGTAGATATATATATGTATACACACTTGAAGTTTTTTGAGTAGGTATAGGTATAGGGAAGTTTTCCACCTGATTTCATAGGTTTGAGCTATTCTCGATGGTGGTTATATGGGAGATGTCACATTGACCAATTTGTTGGCCTTAATCGTCGTACTCAATTCAAGTGTGATTACCTATAATTTTAACTATGTTGGCTAGATTTGGTATGATTTTGAATACCATAACCCTATTGTGAAATCCAAGTGAAGTTTGTGTGTTCAAATATTTAAATTTCAATTTTCCACAAAATTTATTCAAACTTATGCTTAAATGGATTAAATGGTTAAATTATATGTTAAATGATGTTTCTGAATGGATTTAATTGATTGAATTTATTTTGGGAGAAATTGAGGGAGTTCTAAATTCAAAATTAAAAAAAAAAAGAGTTTTTAATTAAATTTAAATTGGGTTTTGATGGGTAAATAGGGAAAATAATTCTATTTTTCATTTTTATGCTATGAAATTAGGAACTATATTGAGATACATAAGTCTTTGATTTGAATAATTTGAAAATTGTTGATTGGGAGAGCAACTTTTATCTAAATTTGATGAGGTTGGATTTGTTGGGAAAGGAATTGGGAAGGGATCACTTTCATGACTCCTCATTTGACATGCTTGGTAATTTTCACATTTTAAAAGTTGAAGGGAATTGGGGTATTTTTTTTTAATTCATTTGAGAATTCTTCTTCAATTTTTTTGTAGGATAATGATTAGTGGAGTGTAGAATCCTCCCATCTCCTTTTATTTCACATTTTTATTTGTGTAATGTAGAGTTTTAATTAATTTTGGAAATTTTCAAAATGACAAGGTTATGATGCCCATTTGTTTGGAAAATGATGAAAATGTTAATTTTATAACTTAAGAAGAGTGTTGGGCTTATTTTCAACTAAAGGGTATTGTTCTAAAAGATGATTTTCATAATTCTAATTTTTGATGAAAATCCATGGTGGATTTGGGATTTTTTCATGTTTTTGTGTCTTTGAAATTTTAAATATTTTATATGAAAAATGATTGAAATTGGATGTTTTAAAAATATGGAACCTTGTGAAATGAGATTTTATACATGGGGGAAATTTCCATTGAAATTAGGAAAAAATATATCTTTGCGTTGGTTTTTTTGCCACACTCATTAGAGGACATGATGAGCTTAGGGTTTAAGTGTTAGTGAGTGATGGGAGTAGCTCCTAATGTGAACTTGACCCAAAGTGGCATATAGGAAATCATGATGCTCAAAGTTTCTTAATAATAAGTGAGAATTAATGAAAATGGGGTACTAAACATATTTTAAGATAATGGTATTGTTGGTAATCAGGATTGCACCCTTAATCAAGTTGAGCTTGGATATCTTGTTGCAACATGGAAACACTCTCTGATTTGTGGGTAAATCAAGGAGTGAGAGAAAATCTCTAGAGTGGGCTAGTTCCCTCTCATAAACCATCTAATCTAAATACTTTCATGGGAAAAGGGGAGGAAGAAAACTGAAAAGTAAATCCTATAGCCTAAGATGATTAACTATAAATTCAGTGGTCTTGAAAACTTAATACTCACAACAATTTCTTTTGAAACTTGATTCTCACAATCCCACCTTGAAACTACCTAATTCATCAGTAATTTGCACAAAGGATCACCAATGGAACTCAAGATGCAACCTGAATTAGAATAGACTCAGGCTAAAAAAAATTCACAAAACCAAGACATAAAGGGGATTTAGCTCTTGTATCACTGTCAACATCAATTGATATTGTAAACTTAAAACAAGAAAATGGGAAGGAGAAGCCTGCTGTTTTATTGAGATGAAGGAGTACAAGGTCAAAATCTTATTCAAAGAAGTTTACAAGAATCTCTTTAGTGATTATGACAATAAGAAACAAAATTGTGAACCCTGAGAAATTAAAATTTCTCAAAATTATAGCTTGCAAGAGACAGCAATGGTGAGAGTAGAAAAATCAACTTCATCTGTATCTCAAAATGGAAATTTTTTCAATTTTCAAGATCAAGGAAAAGGCCTGAAAGATAGTGCCGAAAATCTGCTCCAAACTGCATAAAAAAGATGGAAACTTTCCATCTCGAAAGGGTCCATCCAAAAATCCTCAAAATCAAGTGCAAACAGCTCAAGAACTAAAAATAGAAAGTTTAGTTTGTCATCTCTTTTTCCAAATCTTCCCCAGAACTCTAGCTCAAAATAGAAAGTTTCCATGAAGACTTAAGTGCATCAACTACATTTTAAACATTAACAAACACTAAGGTAGTTTATAGAAACATTACCATTGGTGATGTTTTACAATCATTTTCAGCTTTAGAAAACAATATAGAAACTCTCCTAATACACTTGATTTTGCATCTCAAGTTTAAATATTTTTATTTTTGTACTTTTAGTAAAAATTAATATTTTACAAAAATCAAAACACTATGTGAAAGCTCCTATACCTTTGATTTTTCTTGTAAAAAATCATAAAAATGATTAGGATCCCTAGACCCAAAGAAAAAAACTAAGGCATTCATAACCTGGCCTAGTGAAAGGGGCAATGTGTATATGGACCACATGAAGAACTTAAGGGCAAGGTATGGTTTTTATTTAATTTTCTTTCAAAATCACTAAAAATGCCTAAGACATGGTTCAACCTAGGAAAAAGCACTCATAAGGCTTTAATATGTCATTTGATTTTTAAAACAAATGTGATTAAAATCACATTCAAATTGTGCACATGGGGAAAAACTAACACCAAAATTGACCCCATCTCACTTTTTGAACATCATTTTTCACTTGGAAACTTGGGAAAATAGGGTTTTGTACTTGGCCGCCATGGAGAACTAGGGTTCAAGCTAGAAACTCCACCATTTGAGCTTACATCATGTTGATTTTTGGTGCATCTTCCTCTGTATTCGATGGTGAGTTGTTTTCTTGCATTTTTATGCCTTTTTTCCTTCATTTGACAGTGAAAAATGGGCCTTTAGGCTGCAACCATGACTAGTTTTTGATGTATTTTGTGTGTTTTTATGTCTCTATTGCTCCTTTGTCTTTCTTGGCCACCATGAAAATGCTTTGTACAAGATTTTTTGAGGAAGTTTGGCTATGGGCTTGGACTAGTTTTTTGATCGACAACTAAGGTAAGCTTTTCTTACTTTATTTTAAATGCATTTCTCTCTTAATAAGAGCTCGATTTGTGAGCTTGTTAAGGAAAACAAGTGAAAAATACATTTTTTTGAGACTGGCCATTGTACAGACCACGGCTTCACCATATATGTTTCTCTTGTTTTTGTATAATAATCTCCTTTTAGGGTCTACCCATGATGTAAAAATGTATGGCATTTTCAAAGAAGGAAAAACTTGGAGAAAACTGTGCATTTGTTTTTGTTTTTAAGGGCTTGCAGACCCTTCATGGCAACAACCATTAGCTTTAAAATCTCCATTTTATGAAAGGCTCTATTATTGAATACACTCAAACCCTTGTTATCTTTGCATTTCAAGCTTCTGAGATGAAAAACCCAAGTGGGTTTGGTGTTTTGTGCAGAGAAACCTCCTCTCACGCCATGGCCATGAGAGCACTGACTAGGGTTTTGATGCATTTTTTATTTCGCATATATTCCATTGAATATGCATAAGCAATATGTTGTTCACTTTCTGAGTTTGTAAACCCATCATGGCTGAAACCATTAACTTCAATAACTTCATTTTATAGACCTCCAATATTGGCATGAGCTTGAACCATGGTTGTCTTCTTTCTGTATTTTCATTTAGAGCTCAATACCCTAAATGGGTATCACCATTTGGTGAAGGAAAATTACTCTCAAGCTGTGGCCATGAGGCCTTAACTAGGCTCATTTGACATTTGTGTACGGGTTTGAACTACCCATAACTCTACATTTTGAAGCTTCTTAATGTACACCATGTGGTTTTTCTCTTAAAAGTTCAAAATTGGCACCATTGCACTTGTCTCCATCTTGAAACCCTAGCTCAATATTCTGAAAAGAAAAATGGCTTCATGGTTGCTCCTATGCTTTTGTAATTTCATTCTCTAGAGAGATAGATGTAATGAATGCTTTCTTTTAAACATATTTCCATAAAACTGATTCATACCATAGTCATGGAAATAAAATCTGAATGCTTTTGTTTCACTCTACTTCAAATTAATGTTGTTCTTGGCACATGTTATTGTCTCTTCTTCAAAAAATTTCATACATAGATCCATCATGATGCTTATAATTGAAAATGCATTATAATTTTAACAATGTTGTCTCATTTTTGTTTGACTACATTCATGTAGCAATGTACCCCTAATGCATCCATTCCATTTGTCTTTGAAGAGAGCCAAGTTGTTCTGCCATTGGGAATCTTTATACTATTTGTATCTTATCAACATGATGCACCCACTATTATCAATTACTTGCTTTCTATTTTCTTGAAGTGCATATATACAGTGAAGCTCATCTTAATTTGATGCTTTCAATTACTTATAAACAAACATGCTTTCTCTTCCATGCAATTTCAATTTACTATTTAGCATGATTTGCAATGTCACTTACACACACAAAACCTTTATTTTCTCTAAAATGCACTATAAATTGATGCTTTCATTTCACTTACTTACTTGTAAGCCTACACTTGAATCCATCATGGTGCACCTATAGATTCATTTTTTGCTTGTTGTCACTTATTTCATGCACTTGAATACTTAAAAAATGTATCTCAAGATTTCACTTTCTTCGTTGTCTCATTTGGCATTGTAATGAAACACTCCTTTGTGTCTATAGAATTCATGATGTTGAGACAAGCATTGAGTTTCTGCAAATTTCTTCATGAATGGTGTTGCTTCAAGTTGCATCCAACTTAAACACTTAGTGTATTTCATTTTTACTTCAATAGTGTTTATTTTCCTTCACTTATTGACTTTCATGCTTTACTTGCAGCCACTTGTCACTCTATTTCTTGATGAAGTAAATCTCTCCTCGTTCATGCATTTTTATCTCTCTCAAACAAAAAATGTTGATATGAAATTTTGATTTATGCATGGAATATTTTGAAAAACAACACCATGATGAAGGTGTTTTGAAGCTTCTCAAGTTTCTTCAGTTGCTATTTTTGATTTGCAAACAAGGCATTATGTATTCCTGCTCACTATGTCATTCCATGATGATGCACTTAATGATGATTCACTTGAGCAATTGGTCATCTATGATCTTCAATTCATTGCACCTTTAGACTTGATTGTCCTAGATGATCACTTGCTTGAGCTCTTATGACACTTTTGATGCACTCCTTAAAATGCATATCTATTTTGAGCAAAACTAAATTGTTTCTTTTCTTAACCCCTCTATGGAATGTTGAGAGGTAGTATGCCAAGCTCAACCCTTGTGGGAGCTTGTTTTACAACAATTCTCTAAAATCTTAAAAAAGATCAGTAACATGGCTTTCCTATAGCTGCACAAGAAACAAATAGTGTTAGATTAAAACAATAAATTCAGAAGTTTCTTATGATGTTTCCTACTTGGTATTCTCTTGTACTCTTCTTGTCTTTGCTCAATTGATTCAATGCATCATAAACAATATTCTACATTACTGTTGATAGATCATGTAGGAGGATTCATGACCCGAGCTCTAACAAACACTTCCATCCACTTGCAGGTTCACCTAGAGGATGTGAGCAAATAAGGATGCACAACATTGAAGGAAACTCGAAGAAAAGTTTAGGCAATGATGGTGATGTTCCCTCTTATGTTCTCTTTTCTCTTTTTATCATCAGTAGCATAGTGTACTCTTTATGGATCATTGTTTCAACTACTCCCACGGCTAGTGTGGGACTCTTGGTTCTCTTTTTATCCCAATGAATAGAAAAGAAAAAATTTGTAATTCTTGTTCAATTTTGCACTTCTCTTTGCAACAAATGTATGAAACATTGTGTAATGAACAATTGAATTCAGAGTGAAGTACTTTCTTTTACACTTCATGTAATAATAAATGCTACAAATGATGAATATAAAACTTAAAATCATTGCACTCTCTTTTAAAATCAAAACTCAAAACATGCAATGGTTTAAACAACTGCATGTAAATAACTAAAAAATTTCACCTTAAAATGAACTTAAAATAACCAACTCTATCAATTTGAGCTGTGGTGAAAAATCGATAATAGGTATCCCTAAAGAATTAGAAGAAGTTCTTTCTATAGAAGAAATATATTGGAAACATTAATCAAGAGAAACTTGGTTAAAAGAGGGAGATAGGAATACAAAGTTCTTCCACAGTTTTAATAAGGTATGATGCAATTCTAATATAATCTTCTCTATTAAATCCAACTCTAATGAGCTATTAAAAGATGAGCTTTTGATTCAAAAATATTTTTTCTTATTCTTTTCTAATCTCTTCTCCAAATTGACAAATCTGCACTATTCTATTAGAAATGCATGGAGATTGTAGGAAGAGATATTTGGTTGGCTTTAGAGGAATCTCATAGAAATCACACAATGCTAAAAGAGCTCAATAATACTCATATTTCCCTTAGTCTCAAAAATTAAATTTCTCATTTGTTGACTTCAGACCTATTTCCCTCTGTAATACCATCTATAAAATCTTTTCAAAAGTTGTTACCTTAAGAATTTCTAAACATATTCCAGATATAATCTTAGAGTAACATGGTGGTTTTGTTCTAGGTAAGAGACAATTGAAGGGGAAATAATAGCCTATGAAATCTTGCATTCAATTCATCAAGGAAATTTTTTGGCTATGATAAATAAAATTAGATATGATGAAGGCCTATGATAAAATAAACTAGAACTTCTTATCAAAGGTCATGACAAGACTAGGTTTTCCTACCTTAATAAAACAAAGATTTTAGTCCTCATGAATGGTTCATTGGCCAGTTTTTTCTTTGCTTCACAAGGAGTAAGGCAAGGGGATCATCTCTCTCCCTTCCTTTTCATTCTAATGAACAAAGTGTTGAGTAGGGAAATATCAACCTTCCATTTATCAAATAAGTGGCAGGGTATAAAAACACCAAGAACAAACATCTCTGCACAAATTATTTATTCGTAAATGATACATTAATATTTGGTCATCCCTCGGTGCGAGAAGCTAAAAATATTAAACATGTGTTGGACAACTACTCTCTAATTTTGAGATAAATGATTAACTTGAGGAAATGAAAAATATTTTTTCAGAATACTAGGACTTTTGGTAATTGGTCACATTCTCTCTATTATAAAATTTAGATAGAATAATCTACCCTATAGCTATCTAGGTATTCCTTTCTTCGCAGGGGCTCAAAAATCTATTAACATTTTGGAATAAAATGTTTATGACTATTCAAAATAGAGTAGCATCATGGAGGAGAAAATAAATGTCATTGGTAGGAAGATTTACTATGAGTAGAGCAGTCTTATCCACCATTCCAAATTACTTCCCATTTGTGCTCAAAATACCAAAAGGGGTTCATGAGAACATTGTTAAAGACACTAGGAAATTTCTTTGGAAATGCAATCTAGATAAAAGCAAGAAAACACCTCTAGTTTCCTAGGAAAATTTGTGCAAAGACAAAGCTTTTGGAGGTGTTAGATTGTAAAAATTGAGTTAATAAATTTAGCTTTAGGTGCAAAGCTAACTTGGAAGTGTTAGTGTGAATGGGGTTATTTCCTAACTAGATAAATATTAGTGAGGACCTATTGACATCATTAATAAGTTTACTTAGAGTTAGTTTCATAGGTGGCATTCTATAAACTAGTATTTAATGGGACTGTATCTCAATAATAGGCATGTAGTTATCTAGGAATTTATTATTTCTCTAATGAATTTATAATTATGCATTAGGAATTTAATGTTTGTAACTAAGGTGGTTATCCAACCTCCTCTCACCTTTCCTATATAAGCAAGGATCTTGTACATTTTTAAATCATCTCATGAGTTCTATCTCAATACATGCAAGATCATCATTTGATCAAGTTATCCTCTTGCTCATGATGCATCACTTCTTTATTCATGTGGATGGTATTCTTCTTGGTTGATCCCTTGAAGTGTGGCCAAATTCATTTCGGTTATTGTTCATATTTCCAATAGGAAGTATGCAAAATCTTCATCTAAATGGAGCCACTTCATGAGATCAAAATACCCAAACTCAAGTGATCTAGAAAGAATCTTCACTCTAGAAAATACACTAGGAGGATAAAAATGTGGAACTTCATCATCACATGCTGAGATGTAATATCCCCTTTTCTTTCATGGACTATCAACAACAGTGAAAAGATTGATTTCTAGGAAGACTTATGGAATGGGAATCCCTTGATATCTTCATTTGATGATTTTCATGAGGATCAAGATTGTCAAAAAGTAGTCTGGGGCTGAAAAATTCAAGCATTATGTAGTAAAAGATAAGTCAAACTTAAAATCCAATATTTCATGCAAAAATTTCCATAATCTCCCATTTCCCCAACACCAAAAACAAAAATTACAACTCATACTAGATACAAGGACTAATCTACTTTTAGATTCAAAGGATAAAATTATTTGAGCCCCATCTAAGCTAGGCTATCAAGTAGGGTTACAAATATTTGACCTATGAAGATAGAATTCATCTAGGCAAATGACAATATAAGCTCTTTCGACACTCCTCAATCCTTCCTAAATTAGGTTCTTTTGCTTGATTAGCTCTTCACATGTAGGCTCTTACAAGTTGTAGACTTTGTAGGTTATGCATAGCCCAACCATTCAACTGTATTCTATGTGGCTCTTGTAAAAAAATAGTGGATTATCTTCTAATACATTACAAATTTTCTCAAACATGTTGGTATTGGATCCAAAATAAACTCTATTGGACTTCCCCCTGCCAAACACTCTTTTGGAATTATTCCAGAGTTGGTTATTACTAGGTAAAGGCTCTCTTTTTGATGTATTATGGATGGTGATTCCTGCATTACTAGTTTGGATCATATGGCTTGAGCATAACATAAGGATTTTTAGAAATAGATCTCTAGAATTGAATACTTTTTTCAATAAATTAGATAGGAATATATCCAAAGTAGTAATGATAGATTTGTTGGAAAAATCAAACCCATTTAACTCTTTCTCTAGTTAGGACAATGAAATGTTAAAACTTTGGCCTCTTCTCAAATTTCCAAACTAGGGCACATATTATAAGGTTGAAAAAGTTGATAAGAGCATAATAAAATGGCACACTCCACCTTTGAATTTCATAAAACTAAACTTTGATGGTGCATCTAAAGGCAATCCATGAATATCTGGATTAGGTTGTGTAAATGACATTGATAAAGGAGAATTTTTAAAATGATTGTCTTTAAAGTTACCTATAGGTACAAACAATGTAGCAGAGGCTCATTGAATGTTAGCAAGTGTTAATATGTCATACAACATGCAGGTAGAAAATATTCACATTGAAGGATATTCATTAATATTATCAATGCATGCAAAAATAGGCAAGCCAACAATTGACCATATCCTACATCTTGAGACTAGTTTGGTAACTCTTTGAGGATTTAGTTTTAGTAACAATCAGACATTTATGTAGATAAGCTAATTTAGTAGTAGACGCCTTAGAAAATCATGCTTTTAAAATGGAGAAAGAAACCCTCCAAAGTGATTCATCCAACCTCTTCAAATTGGGCGACTTTGTACAAATCATCTATAGAGAAGGCCAAGGGAGTGTCGCCCCTAGGGTTTCAGGATAATCAAGTAGTTTATATTTGATCAACCTTGTTTTCTGCATCATTAGTGTGGAAATCCATTTTACTTGACTTTAGGTTAGTTGTATTGGTGCTCAAGTAATGCCTACATGATAATGTCATGTGCTCCTCATTTTATTCCCCCAAGAGAGGATTCAAAGCCTTCATCTTCAATCTGATGCTCAATAATGCTATGTAAAAGCTATGACATTTTGTTTCTTAGGATGGTTGTGTTGATGCTTCAAGCTTGCACTTATGTGATCATTATGCAACAAATAAAATGTAACATTTAGAGATGAAACACAACAATTTTATAATTCCATCAAAACATATAGTGATTTAAAATTTATTAAATTTAAAAGAACAATAAATAAATCAAAAATAAGATTTATAATCTGCAACAATAGATTTATATCTTTAATTAATTATTAGCCAAGAGAAACGAATACTTATCTTTATCTAAATGTGCAGAAATCCCATAGATTTCTTGGAATGGGTCCTTGTTTTAGTCTCTTCTATTTGTGAGTAGTCTAGGAGGAAAAAGCATACCACAATGTTCTAAACAAGTGTTGGCTTGAAATAAACATTCTCAACATAAGTGAAAATACCAAATACCTAGACATGACAGTCCTGAGTGTACTCTAAACCCTAGGTTGGACACACACTATGTGCCCCCTTCTCCAATGCTCACAGTCTGGAAACTTGGAATCCTATCCTTGCAATTTCTCAATAAATTCATTTCCTTTTTCTCTCCCTTGAATTTTCTCCATGCCTTTCCAAGTCTCACATAAATTCTTTAATTAAGCCTCAAGAGGTTGTTTTCCAAGCCATCACACCCTTTCCCAAAAATTTCCTTTTAATAATTATTCCTCTCCACTTTAAAAGGTTTTTTATATTTATTCTTTATTAATCCCTCTAAATTTTTAACCAAATGATCATAATATCCTTTATTTTTCTATCCCCACTTTAATTCTATAGGGTTATTTCATAGTATTCTCTTCTCTTCGGAAAAAGTCACATAACATTTCTCCCATTGTAGATTAGCTATTATTCTCAATAGCATGAGATGCATCTACATCACAACTCAAAAACACATAATTAATAATTTAAGAAACTTTTATTGAATATATCTATTTTTCATAATGTTTATATATATATATATATATATATATATATATATATATATATATATATATATATATATATATATATATATATATATATATATACTTCATCTACATCCTTTTCTTATTTTAATAATTTTTCTAATGACAATAACTATATATATTAGGAATTTACAATCAAAGAAACTAATGTTATTCTATATGTTTAATCACATATATTTTAAATTTATCAATTTTATCTCATGTAACCTATTTTATTTAATTTAGATTATTTAGTCATTCACATGTAACTTCAACATTAAATTTAAAAATTTAATATCATGTGTTGAAATAACATTTACCTTGTGTATGACATGCATATCCATACTATGTAGTCACTCCTAGTGGAACTATATAATCTTTATACTCAAAATATATTCTAAGATGATAATCATGCATTTCAGAATACATGAGTATCATCTTTTCCCATACAATATTATATAAGACACATGTACAAAGTTATTGGGTTAATCAAGTCCAATAACAAAGTAAAATAGACTAGAACATGGTAATATTTCTAGGCATCTTAATATGAATATAACAATATCTAGTAAACTATTAACATGTATAGAGCACACCATTGAGAAACATTAGAACTAATCCTTCATTTAATTTAATAAGAGTGCACCCACCTCGACTAAAAACTAAATTAACTAGAATGTGTTGGGATATGGTGTTGGACACTATTGCATAAAATGCTATATTACAATATTGTAATTAAATAATTATTTAGTTGTGATATACCTGTTACCAATTTTTAGCGTCTTGCTTAAAATTAGTAATCATAGGAGGAATTACTTGTTGGGGTACATAGAAATTTTTTATTACAAGTTAATCAACCAGGTTTTGTTCTTAAAATGAAAGTATGTTTAGGAATGATTTGAAAAATCATCCAATAGTTTAGAAAAAATTGGTTGAACAGTTCAGCAAAGCACAAATCAAACATGATTTCATTGAAGAAAACAATGTTCAAGCTTAGCCTCATTTGCAAAAAATGTTTTTATTTTAAGTACTACAATTTTGAAAAAAAAAAATAGGAGTGCAAGAAATCAATCTTGATTTACAAAAAAGATGTTTCAAACATTTGCAATTACATTGTTTCATTGTGGAAACAGAACAAATTCATCAGATAATGGAAGCCAGTGCATATAATGAACAATTTATTTATTGAGAAAATGTCTTGTAATCCCACACATGCCATGGGAGTAGCCTGATTTGTTTCTTTTCAAATGCTGAAAGAAAGAAAGAATGCATTACACAACTGAAAGTACGTAAGAGAAATGAGAGAAGGTGATTCGTCATTGCCTGGAATGACGAATCATCGTTGCATCCAACCATGTTGACCTTATGTCCATCTCTAGTATCGGTCTCGACACTAGCTCCAGGTTTACCTGCAAGATGAGTAGTGGTGTTAGAGCAATAAGGGATCACATTCTACCCTATTCCTACATTAATAACAGAAATGGAATGAACATTCAATCATTCACCAGATAAAAGGAAAAGTAGAGTGTAAAAAATAACCATTGAATCTGCTATTTCTAACTTGTTTGTGTTATGTGCAGGTATAGGAAACAAATCAAAAGGAAATTATTGAGTCCCTATTATTTTTACTAACCAGTTTTTCATCATGTGCAAAAAAAGGGGATGTAATATTATTATTTATTCATCAATTTCAAAATGAGTGGGGTAAAATGCAGTTCCCAAGAGGGTAGAGCCTAGCTCATTGAGTGTTTTATGGAGGATAAGTATCATAAAGTCAAATTGTGTTCTAGAAGACAGCTTCATTCGAAAGAGATGACTCCATCATTATGATACATACAAGCATGTAGGATGTCTCATGACAGTCATAGCAATGTATTTTTTAGGATGGAGATAGTGAATGCCACAATAACAAAAATGACAAAATCAAGGGTGCCGCTATAGCAGAAAGTAAATGCTCACATCAATCTAAAATTATGAATTTTGAGAGCAACATTATACAATCAGAATGTAGGAAAATCATGAAACCAGTGAAGAGCATTCTGGGAACATGTTCTCTTCATAAAGCAAAATATCCAGGAGCAATGAGAAGGGTTTTTAGCAATTTTTTGAAGCAGCGAATGTAGTTTTGTTTATAAGACAGGATTTGGATACTTTTGTTGGAAAATAAAAGCTACAATAAAAAAAAATAGAATGCCCATTTTTAGGAAAATCAGGGAAATAGTATAGAGTAAGTAGTTATTTTTCTTTATTTCAATGAAGGTGAAATTTTGTATTCTACCATATAAAAGCTTTAAGTTTCTACAGAAAGAGTTAGAGAGACTTTCATGACATTGATTTTCAAACCCCTAATGGTTGAAGCATACAAATGGCCTAAGTTTTTCAAAATCATAGTCCGTGTGAAATGATCAGCCTGACTTTCAGCATGTGGGGTTTGGTCTTATCATAAGTATGTTTGAAATAGAGTTACCAACAAAGAGGGAAAAACTAGTAATGCAATTTTTCAATACAACAAGCTCGAAGGGAGTTCAAAATGGAAAGAAATCAAGGAAAACTTGCCTAGATTGTCTCATAAATAGCCACAACAGTAAAATCACACAGAAAAATCAAAATGGAGCAAAGAAATACTAGAAAATACTTTCAGACCTGCAATAAAATTGAACTTACCTTGATATTTCAGCAGTGTTTTTTAAATGCTTCAAGAGACACAAAATAACAAATTTATAAAAAAGTAATATAAAAAAAATCCATGGCCGCGGCTTGCAATAGGCCACTAAAACTTACAAAAATCAAAGAGAAGTCTCCAGATTAGTGGAAACCAGAATTACAATGTATACAAGCTTCAGGAAAATCTTCCTCATGGCGTCACAAGGCACGAATCTCAGCTTCTAGCTATGGTGCGGCTGGGGTTTCCTTCTCATGGCGGCGCTCTTCCTCAAGAGCAAGTAAAGTGTGAAATGCAAATGAAACTTTCTTTTGTTTCATTTTAGGGTGTTAACCCTAAGTATTTCGATGAGGGAGAAGAGGCATTTTTCCTTAAGTTTTTTATTTAAAACTTCACTTCCTTCCTTCATGCGTGGGTCTCTTAAGTGACTTTTTTTTTTTTTCATTTTTGAAGTCTTTTAAGTTCCTAAGGCTGGGTCATGTGAAGCGTTACTTGGCTTTATTTTACTTTTACTTTACAAATTTAAATAAGTTTATTTAAGTGATTGTCTTTAACCACTTAAATAAAGCTATCTATTGAATGTAAAATAAAAGCTAGGAATTTATTTTTGCATTTTCATCCAATTGTAAAATATTTATTTAAAGTGATATTAGAAATCACTTTTTAATAAATATTATTATAAAATGCAAAATATATTGTTTCATTACTTGCATTTTTTTCAAAATGTAAATCTTTATTTGGAATGATGTTTATAAATCATTTCAAATTAAAGATATTTTAAAATACAAAAGTGAATGGTCTTGATATAATAATGGTCAAAAGGAGTCAAATCCAACATTAAGTGGAGAATCAAATCATGGAGATAGTGGAGAGGTTTGGGCCAAATTTGGAGCACTAAATCAAGAATGGGCTTTCAACTATGAGTTCTTTTTTACTTAACTTAAGTCAAGGAGTGATTTGAGGCATGTGACAGCTTGTTTCTTTCAGTTTTGGGCCTGTTTTAGTGGGATTTATGTTGGCATTCGGCTCACCAAGTTGGTGAAATTTTGAAATCTCTTCTTGGAGTTGTTTGGAATTGCATGCCTTATTTGGAGGAGAGATTTGACAACACATGGGATTTTGGAGCCAAATTTCAATTTTGAATTTGGAGACAATTTCTATAATTCTTTCTCTTCTTTCTGTATAGGGGTTAGTTCTTGATTTGGAGATTGTTGTGAGAGCATTATTCACATTTTGTAACCCATTTTCTTGTGAGATTTACAGATTTGTAATGCAGATACTTCTTATTTCTGAATAAAGAAGCTTATTTCCTTCTCTATTTTTCTGTGTTCTCTAGTAATTGTTGTGAATTACATGATTAAATATTGAATTCTTTCATTATTTTATCAATTCCTTCAATGCTGAATGCATAAGATATTATGTCATAGTGCAAGTCTCAGTTTGTGCTTTAATCCTCATGTTTAGGGATTCTGTGAAAACATTGTTGTTTTCCTTACTCTTAGCATAAGTTTAAGCCTTACCTTAGAATCATTTATGCAAGCATAATTTTTTGAGTTGTGATCACATAGCTTTATTGAGTTTTTGTAAGTTTATCAAAGTTGCAAGTCATTTTTGACATTTGGTGAATCACCTTACTTCTTTCCTATTTTATGTTTACTTTATCCTTTTATCCTTTACCCCTATTAGAGAAACTAGTTTTACAAGAAAATACAAAGGGAACTAGCCGAAAACCTGGAGGTCTATTCTCATCATAGGATACCCACAACCTAAGAATAGTCCCATATGCATATCCTTGTGTTAACAATTTTGGCACGCCTAGGTGGACCTTGCACTATTTTATCAGTTCAAAAGGAGCTTAATTTGCTGCTGTAACAGTGTGAGCAACTATTTTCAACCTTCAAGAAGGAAAAAAATTCACACTTGGTGACTCCAGATCTCAGTTTCAGCAGTATTAGTGAGGAAGCATATGAGAAGTTATCAAAGAAGATCAAGAGAAGAGTTTGTAGAAAATTCAGAATTACCTGCAAGAAGTGCCAAAATTGTTAGGACAACAACAAGCCCTATTTCGTCCTTCAACAATCCACTGTTTGTAAGTTCTGTAGTTCAAATTTCTGCTAATTCTATTATTTCCAGTAGTTCAACTTCACCATTAATCATCAATATGGCTTATCCTCCACCTAGGAATCATCTTTTTGTTTCATTTGATCAAGGAAGCCCCTTGAATTTAGCCCAACATAATGATATTCCAGCTGCAGCCCTTAAAAGTTTACCATTTTTTACTGTGAATATCACATAATAGTGATTGAACACATTCAAGATGTGGCTTCATTGTGTGGTTTACATCATATAACTAAGCAAGATGTTGCAGTAAGGCTCTTGGTAGCCTCTTTCAAGGGTAAAGCATTTCAGTGGTTCAGAGGATTACCAATGAATTCAATTACAACATGGGATCAGCTTGGAGAGAAGTTGAACAAACAGTTTGAAGATAAATCAGACCATTTATCACTGGTGGAGTAGCTTACTACTATCAAGAGAGCACCACATGAACTTTTGATGGACTTGAACTATCGGTTCATAAAGACCTGGAATCAAATTCTAGCCATGGTAAAGTCATCTAATGATCATGCCTTTTTGTACTATTTGAAAGAATTAAATAGTGAAATTGAACTTTTGATTCAGTCTTTAGGAGGGGATACATTACCAACAGCATTTGATATAGTTGTTAGGGCAGAAAATAATTTAATTTAAGTTGGAAAGTTAGCCCCTAGTCCTCCAATACCTTATTTTACTAATATATAGCCAATTACCCCAGTTTTACCACCTACTGTAGCTGTTGTTCCTGCATTTCCAGCCTTTAATTCACAAGTAGCAGCTTAAGAGCATGATGTTCCTAACTAGTTTCAGGAACTAGTTAGCATAAAAAAGAAAAATCTGAATATTCAAAAGACCTTACGGACCTTTGGTAATGAGCTGGTTAATATCAAGAAGTAGCAAAGTCAACCACCATACCAAACTCCTTACCAAGCTCCGTATCAGTCCATTCCTTAGATTCAAAGAAGGAATTTCAATCAAAGGCCTTTCCATCCTTACAACCCCAGTGCTCCTAGTTCATCTAAGGAGGTAGTACCTGTACAAAATAACATGGTTGCTGATTACGAATGGTGTTTTCCATGTAATCAGCCACATAACCAATCTACCTGTTCCTATGGAATTCTTAATCAAGCACTAATGGTGCAAAGTAGTGTTGTTGTTCCAAAGAATTCATCATAGGAGGCTCATTATCAGCACTCCACTCATGCAGAACAAGGGAATCTAGATGTCACTTTCATGAACTGGCAAGGTGAGGAATTTTGTGGGGTCAATAATGATCAGAATCAGTCAAGTAACCCTATAGCAGCCAACACAAGGAGTAAGAAAAGGGCTACTAATTTGGGGCAGTAGATTGATGGAGACAGAAATCAACCTTCTACAAGTTCACAAAATGGTCAAGTTCTGCCAAGAACACAGTCTATGGTTGGCAAAGATCAACATGGTCAATCAACACAAGTTCAAAAGAATGTTGTTGTTCATAAAGGACAGCAGAAGGTTAGTGCTGGTAATTTTAATATTTTAGAGCATATGAATAAGACTAATGTTAGTGTCTCAATGTGGGATTCATTAGCTCTTCCTAGACAAAAGGATCTCTTACATGAAGCTTTGTCAAAATTTTCTCTGTCTGATGATGTATCTGATCAACAACCTATTAAGGTTGTGCTTACTAATGACTCACTTGAAAATAAAGAACAACCCACCAAGGTAGTTAAACCACCCCCTTTCTATGTTTCATTAATTATTGGTCAACATTTAGTTCATAACTACATGATTGACTCTAGGGCCAATAGTTCTGTAATGCCCGCAAATTGTAGACAAGTTTGGAATTAAGTATGAGCCATTAGAAAAAGGTGTAGTACAACTAGATGGTACTGTTGTTAAAACAGTTGGAGTTATTAAAAATCTGAGTCTTACATTGCATGCATGTCCAAACTTTTCAATACCTCTGGATGTTTATGTTATAGAGTTTCCTCCATACTTCACAATCTGTTTATCTCGTGATTTCACAGCTAAGATTGGAGGATACTTGTCCTATTATTGGTCTCACATGTTATTTAGGACCAGGTATGGAACCGAAGTCACTATCAAATCTGAAACTGTTGCTAAAAATCATATTGAGCCATATAATCCAAGTGTAGTTAATGCAATAGCTATTGTAAATTGTGCTCTGTTTGATCAAGAGGACATTAATGCTTCCAATGAGACTACTACTCAAATAGAGGACATTTTGGATATTCTATTGGATGACTAGGCAACAGAAAATGATCAGAGTTCTTCAAATGAACATCTTGAAGAGGTAAATTTAGGAATTTATATGATGGATGAAATTGATTCTGTTATGCCTAATCTGGAAAAAAGTATTGAACAACAAACAAATCAGCAAACAAATGAAGTTTGGAAGCTATTCTTTGATGGTTCATGGAGTAGAAATGGTGCTGGAGGTGGTTGCATGCTTATTTCTCTAGCTGGTGAGAAGTATTATTCTACATTCAAGTTCACATTCAGCTGCACCAATAATACAACTAAGTATGAAGCTCTGATTCATGGTCTTCAATGGGAAAAAAAGAGAGGTATTTGTTGTTTACAAGTCTTTGGTGACATAGAACTGATTGTTAATCAAGTTAGAGGTATCCATACTACTAAAAATGATCTCCTCAAGTCTCATAAGCATAGAGTATGGGATCTCATTGAAGATTTTCAAGCATTCAATTTGCTGTCAATTCCCAGAATTCAAAATAACCATGTTGATAGACTAGCAGCCATAGGTGCTCAATATGATATCCCAAATGATATCAGTAATTGCAGAGAACAAAAGTATGTTAATTTTATTGTTAGGTCATCAATTCCTAACAATAATGAACATTGGAAAGTTTTTGATAGTGACTAGCAGATTATCTATTTCTTAAGAGAAGAAGCAGAGTTTTCCAATGATAATTAGGAGAAACTCAAACAATAGTACGAAGATCAGATCATACAGCTGAAAACCAACAAACTACCCAAAGGCTTGGTTACTTTGGAGTCCATTTTCAATACAGATGATCAAGTTAGAAAGGAGAAATCCAGTTTGTAGATTAAAGAAGATCATTATGAAGGTGTTGAGATCTTCAAAGACAATCTTTTAAAGCTTGGTAAGGTATGCACTTTAGAAGAAAGGCATGATTTTATTTTATTATGTCAAAAATTCAGTGATGTCTTTGCATGGGAATACTCAGATCTGAAAGGTTTTGATCCTTTTATTACCCAACATATAATTGAACTTGAACCAAATGCAAAGCCTATGAGACAAAAACAAAGGCCACTCAATCCCAAGCTTGAGCCCCTCATGGTCAAAGAGTTGAATAAAATTATTGAGAGTGGTATCATTTATCCATCTTGGGTATCTAATTTGGTACCTGTGAGAAAGAAAAGTGGTGAAATCAGACTTTGTGTTGATTTCAGAGATCTTAATAGAGCTTCCCTAAAAGATCGTCACCCTTTGCCTTCCATGGAACAGATCCTTCAAGTTGTTTTTGGTTCTGAAAGATTCTCTTTATTAGATGGTTTTTCAGGATATAATCAAATCCTAGTTAAGGAAGAAGACCAGTCTAAGACAACATTTACAACTAAATGGGGTACAATGGCTTACAAGACGATGCCATTTGGTTTATCTAATGTTGGAGCTACTTTTCATAAAGCTATGGATATGGACTTTAGAGGTTTGATGTATAAGATAGTGTTAGTTTATTTGTATGACATAACTATTTTTTCAAAGAATTCAAATGAACACTTTGATCACTTAAGAAAGATTTTTGAAAGATGTAGAGTTTTTGGTGTCTCTCTTAACATAAAGAAATCTATGTTTGTTGTACATGAAGGTAAATTTTTTTGGATACATTGTATCAAAACATGATATTTTGATACATCCGGAAAGAGTAAGTGCAATCCTTTCACTTCCTTTACCAGCACACAAAAAAGGTCTTCAAAGTTTTCTGGGTAGAATCAACTTTGTAAGAAGATTCATTCCAGATGTTACTGAATTATTAGTGCCTTTGACTTCAATGTTAAAAAAAAAAATTCTTTTAGCTGGACTAAAGAAGGAAAGAGGAGCTTTCAACCTATTAAAGAAGCACTTGCAGCTGCTCCTACTTTGTTGAATCCTGATTTCTCAAAGGATTTCATTCTGTATGCATATGGTAATACTGATAATATTGCAGCCATGCTAGTTTAAGAAAATGATAAAAAATTAGAGCATCCCATAGCTTTCTTCAGTCAAGGTCTTAAAGACTATGAACTTAACTATTCCTTTGTTGAAAAAAATGTCTTAGTTGTTATCAGGAGTTTGAAGAAATTCAGACATATGTTGTCTAATAACATAATTAAATTGTTGGTTGCTCACCCTTCAGTCAAAGAATTTCTGCTGGAGAAAGATCTAAACAACAAAAGAGCTAGTTGGGTGACTAAAGTAATGGAATATGACCTTGAAATCAAGGTTACCAAGCTAATAAGAGGCAAAGGTCTCTGTGTAAATATTACAAAGAATAATGACAACAATATAGAAGAAGAAGAAACTGTTGTTTTAGCTCATCAAGATGAAGAAATAATTACTGCCCCTATAACTTCTACAGGTTGGGTGAAAGAAATGTCACATTTCTTATTAACTGGTGAGTGTCCTCCTGGTTTGACTAAATCTAAAAGAAGGTACTTTAGATTATAGTCAATACCTTATGTTCTCTTAAATGGTTTACTATTTAGAAAGGATTTTCATGGTGTACTACTTAGATGTATTGAAGTTGATCAAGTTGATAAGGTATTACATGAATTTCATCAAGGACCAACTGGTGGACACTTTTCTCCAATAGCTACAACTCTTAAAATCATGAAAGGAGGCTATTACTAGCCTACTATATTCAAAGATGCTCATGCATGGATAAGGAAGTGCAAAGAATGTGCCATGTTTGCAGGAAAAGAAAAGTTAGTAGCTCTTCCATTGCAGCCAGTTCAAGTTGAACAACCCTTTATGAAATGGGGCTTAGATTTCATTAGAGTCATAAACCCACCATCAAGTGCAGGGCACAAGTGGGTGCTCACAGCCATTGATTATTTTTCAAAATGGACTGAAGTTGTAGCACTTAAAGAAGCAAATGAGACAGATGTTCTGAACTTCTATGAAGAGATGATAACCAGGTTTGGAGTTCCTGAATCTATTGTTTCAGATAATGCACTTTCTTTTATAGGAACTAAGATATCTGAGTGGGCTGTTAAAAATGGTGTATATTTGAATACATCTTCTAATTATTATCCTCAAGGGAATGGACAGGCTGAGTCCACTAATAAAAACCTTTTGAGGATCATCAAGAGAACTATGGAAGGTAATCAGAGAGTCTGGTATACCATACCAAAATCAGCTTTGTGGGCTGACAAAATTACATCGAAAAGATCAATAGGATTTTCACCATACATGCTTGTGTATGGAAAAGAGGAAAAGTTGCCTATTTCACTTGAGCTACCAGCTCTTGATCTGGTAAATCAGCTTGATATGATTGAAGAAGAGCCTATGAAAACAAGATTGGCTCAGCTAATTGAACTTGAAGAGACTAGAGCTAAAGCAATGAAAAAGATTGAGCAACATCAAGCTCAAGTGAAAAGATCATTTGATAAAAGAGCATCTCCAAGAGTTTTCTAGGAGGGAGACATAGTTCTAAAATGGGATGAACTGAAAAGCAGACTTGGAAAGCACTCCAAGTTTGATGAATTCTGGGCTGGGCCATACATCATCATTGAAAAGAAACAACATAATACCTTCCAGTTGTATAAGTTGGATGGTGAAGTGGAGCCAATCCCAGTGAATGGGATTCACCTCAAGAATTGTTTTTGAGGTATTGATCTAAATTTGTACATAGCTGATTAGATTCTACTGTTCAGTAAGTGCTTCTGCATATAGATTAGTTACATATGAAGTTTCCTCTAAGTGTTGTTTTGCACAATAGGTAGTTTCATTAGAATTTTGCTGGGGGGAAATAAGGAAAAGCTGTAAATCTGATGTTACTAGCTATAGTACAATGAGATAAATACTTCATATTCATAACATGGAATAGAACTTCAACATCATCAACAAGTATATGCCCCACGGGACTGTAACTAATAACAAAAAAGTTACAAGCAGTTACAACTGAAAAAGGAATTTTGTACAAGGTTTTATGAGTCAGAAAAAGGCATAAATAGACTCCATACCCAATGGATAAGCAAGGCAACTGGACATTTGTTTTGTTTAGTAGGAAAACACCTCTAGGAGGTCGCCAGAAATGTTACCAATTTTTAGCGTCTTGCTTAAAATTAGTAATCATAGGAGCAATTACTTGCTGGGGTACATAGAAATTTTTTATTACTAGTTATTCAACCAGGTTTTGTTCTCAGAATGAAAGTATGTTTAGGAAGGATTTACAAAATCATCCAACAGTTTAGAAAAAACTGGTTGAATAGTTTAGCAAAGCACAAATCAAACAGGATTTCATTGAAGAAAACAATGTTCAGGCTTGGCCTCATTTGCAGAAATTGTTTTTATTTTAAGTAGTGCAGTTTTGAAAAAAAATAGGAGTGCAAGAAATCAATCTTGATTTATAGAATAGATGTTTCAAACATTTGCAATTACATTATTTCATTGTGGAAACAAAATGAATTCATCAGATAATGGAAGCCAGTGCATATCATGAACACTTTATTTATTGAGAAATGTCATGTAATCCCACACATGTCGTGGGAGTAGCCTGATTTGTTTCTTTTCAAATGTTGAAAGAAAGAAATAATGCATTACACAACTGAAAGTAACATAAGAGTAATGAGAGAAGGAGATTCACCATTTCCTAGAATGACGAATCATCGTTGCAGCCAACCGTGTTGACCTTATGTCCATCTCTAGTATTGGTCTCGACTCTAGCTCTAGGTTTACCTGCAAGGTGATGAGTGGTGCTAGAGCAATGAGGGATCACATTCTACCCTATTCTTATGTATTACTAACAGAAATGGAATCAACATTCAATCATTCACCAGATAAAAGGAAAATCAGAGCGTAAAAAATAACCATTAAATCTGTCATTTTTAACTTGTTTGTGTTATGTCCAGGTATAGGAAACAAATCAAAAGGAAATTATTGATTCGTTGTTGTTTTTACTAACTAGTTTTTTATCATGTGCAGAAACAGGGGATGTAATATTATTATTTATTCATCAATTTCAAAATGAGTGGGGTAAAATGCGGCTCCCACAAGGGTAGAGCCCATCTCATTGAGTGTTTTACGTAGGGTAAATATCATAAAGTCAAATTGTGTTCCAAAAGACAGCTTCATTCGAAAGAGATGAATGCATCATTATGATACATACAGGCATGCAGGATGTCTCATGACAGTCATAGCAATATATTTTTTAGGATGGAGATAGTGAATGCCACAATAACTAAAATGACAAAATCAAGGGTGTCGCTATAGCAGAAAGTAAATTCTCACATCAATATAAAATTATGAATTCTGAGAGCAACATTATACAATCAGAATGCAGCAAAATCTTGAAACCAGTGAAGAGCATTCTGGAAACATGTTCTCTTCATAAATCAAAATATCCAAGAGGCATGAGAAGGGTTTTTAGCAATTTTCTGAAGTAGCAAATGTAGTTTTTTTTCTAAGATAGGATTTGGATACTTTTGTTGGAAAACAAAAGCTGCAGTAAAAAAAACAAAACACCCATTTTCAGGAAAATTAGGGAAATAGTATAGAATAAGCAGTTGTTTTTCTTTATTTCAATGAAGGTGAAAATATGTATTCTACCATATAAAAGCTTTAAATTTCTATAGAAAGAGTTAGAGAGACTTTCATGACATTGATTTTCAAACCCCTAATGGTTGAAGCATACAAATGGCCTAAGTTTTTCAAAATCACAGTCCGTGTGAAATGATCATCCTGACTTTCAGCATGTGGGGTTTGGTCTTATCATAAGTATGTCTGAAACAATGTTACCAACAAAGAGGGCAAACCAGTAACACAATTTTTCAATACAGCAAGCTTGAAGGGATTTCAAAATGGAAAGAAATCAAGGAAAACTCACCCAGATTATCTCAAAAATGGCCACAACATTAAGCTCACACAAAAAAATTGAAATGGAGCAAAGAAATACCAGAAAATACTTCTAGATCTGCAATAAAATCGAACTTACCTTGATATTTCAGCAGTGTTTTTTAAATGCTTCAAGAGATAGCTAAATGCAGAGAAAAGAAGCTTCAGAGCTCATCTAATGGCGTCCATGGCATCCAGCACAGGTGAAACATGAAATAAAAAATTTATACAAAAGAAATATCAAAAAAATTGATGGCCGCAACTTGTAACAGGCCTCTAAAACTTACAAAAATCAAAGAGAAGTCTCCAAATTAGTGAAAACCAGACTTACCATGCATACAAGCTTCAAGTGAATCTTCCTAATGGCATCACAAGGCACAAATCTCAGCTTCCAGCTATGGCGCGACTAGGATTTCCTTCTCATGGCGGCGCTCTTCCATAAGAGCAAGTAAAGTGTGAAATGCAAATGAAACTTTCTTTTGTTTCATTTTAGGGTGTTAACACTAAGTATTTTGATGAGGGAGAAGAGGCATTTTGCCTTAAGTATTTTATTTAAAACTTCACTTCCTTCCTTCATGCATGGGTCTCTTAAGTGACTTTCTTTTTTTTCATTTTTGAAGTCTTTAAAGTTCCTAAGGCTGGGTCATGTGAAGCCTTATTTGGCTTTATTTTACTTTTACTTTACAAATTTAAATAGTTTTATTTAAGTGATTGTGTTTAAGCACTTAAATAAAGCTATCTATTGAATGTAAAATAAAAGCTAGGAATTTATTTTTGCATTTTAATCCAATTGTAAAATATTTATTTAAAGTGATATTATAAATCACTTTTTAATAAATATTATTATAAAATGCAAAATATATTGTTTCATTACTTGCATTTTTTTCAAAATGTAAATCTTTATTTGGAATGATGTTTATAAATCATTTCAAATTAAAGATATTTTAAAATGCAAAAGTGAATGGTCTTGATATAATAATGGTCAAAAGGAGTCAAATCCAGCATTAAGTGGAGCATCAAATCATGGAGATAGTGGAGAGGTTTGGGCCAACTTTGGAGCACTAAATCAAGAATGGACTTTCAACTATGAGTTCTTTTTTACTTAACTTAAGTCAAGGAGTGATTTGAGGAATGTGATAGCTTGTTTCTTTCAGTTTTGGGCCTGTTTTAGTGGGATTTTTGTTGGCATTCAGCTCACCAAGTTGGTGAAATTTTGACAACTCTTCTTGGAGTTGGTTGGCATTGCATGCCTTATTTGGAAGAGAGATTTGACAACATATGGGATTTTGGAGCCAAATTTCAATTTCGAATTTGGAGACAATTTCTATAAGTCTTTCTCTTCTTTTTGTATAGGGGTTAGTTCTTGATTTGGAGATTGTTGTGAGAACATTATTCACATTTTGTAACCCATTTTCTTGTGAGATTTACAGATTTGTAATGCAGATACTTCTTATTTCTGAATAAAGAAGCTTATTCCCTTCTCTATTTTTCTATGTTATTTAGTAATTGTTGTGAATTACATGATTAAATATTGAATCCTTTCATTATTTTATCAATTCCTTCAATGTTGAATGCATAAGATATTATGTCATAGTGCAAGTCTTAGTTTGTGATTTAAGCCTCATGTTTAGGGATTCTGTGAAAACATTGTTGTTTTCCTTACACTTAACATAAGTTTAAGCCTTACCTTAGAATCATTTATGCAAGCATATGTTTTTGAGTTGTGATCACATAGCTTTATTGATTTTTTGTAAGTTTATCAAAGTTGCAAGTCATTTTTGACAATTGGTGAATCACCTTACTTCTTTCCTATTTTATGTTTACTTTATCCTTTTATCCTTTACCTCTGTTAGAGAAACTGGTTTTATAATAAAATCCAAAGGGAACCAGCCCGAAACCTGGAGGTCTATTCTCATCACAGGATATCCACAGCCTGAGAATAGTCCCATGTGCAGAAGATTTAATAAGTTATTCATCTTAACTTTGGGTGCAAATCCTTTTGTTAACAATACCTAGGAGGTATGGTTAATCACACTAGGTAATTATTTTGGGACCACTTTATGTTGTATTGTAACATTGGGTTATTATTTAATGTGTGGGAAACATGAGATAATAATTTAATATTGGGGAAATATTTAATAAAGTGAAAACTTAGTACCCAATATTAAATAAGGGGTTACTGGTACATGGTTTTATCTTATCACTTTGTTGTATTTTTGTGAACTTGTATCTTTAAAAGCAAGAACATGTTTAGTGGTTAAGGTTGGGTAGGTGAGGGTTATCATTATTGGGTCTTTTTGACAAGTGTGTATGTGAAGCATGTGATGGGATGTGTGGATTCATGATTGGACACATGGAGGATGCATTGAAGAGGATTGATGTTTTAGAGGTATTCATTGTAACTCTTTTATTTCTTTATTGTTGAATGATAGATAGAGTATGGAGGCTTTTGGAGGTTGGGGTTTTCCCTCTTGAAGGTTTTACTAGGGTATATATCTTGTGTTATTTTGTGGCTTGTCTATTTGATCTATGCATTATGGTTACTGTAGACATGCAAAATTTACATCATGCATAATCATATTCCATTCATCAAATAAATCAGGTTCATTCAATTCAATCTCTTAAGGTCATTCACTTAAATTAAATAAATTAATTTTATTTAATTTAAGCCTATCATTATCCACCTTAGCTAAATAAATCAAATATTTATTTAACTAAATCTTTATCACATTTCATCTCCCTTTGATTTTATTTAAATCCCTAAATCTAAGTCAAATAGGTCAAAAACATCTAACATCATCTTAATCAATTTAATCCGTGATTAAATTCTAATCCTAATCACTTGTATTCTCTAGATTTTTCAACTTGCACATGAAATTGCATTTAATTGATTTATCAAAATCTTTATTTACTTTCAACTTGGCATAAAAGGGGAATATTCCCTCAAATATCAATTAAAAAACAAGAGGAAATTTACATCCAACAAGTCATTTATGAGCTCTTACATGGCTCTTGCACAAGTCAAACTCAACATTTAACTCTCAAATTCAAATTTGAAATCTCCCTCTCTTTGGCACATTCACCAAAATGTGCTCATTCCTCACCCTATCACAAGTTGACAAGTGGCCTCTTTTCATTGGTTTGTTTTTAGTCCCACATCCTCCATGTTTGGCATTCTTTTATCCCTTTTGGCCATAAATAGAGGTCTCCTCTATTGTTCAAGGCCTCCACAATCTCAAGCACAAATGCACCATTGTCATTTGAATCCATATCATCTTAGCATTCCATATCATTCTTCATAGAATTTTCATCATGGAGCTTAAGCAAGGATTGGGAAAGGGCTTCTTTCCATAGAAGCACCAATCCAATATGAGATAAAGTTTGATTCTTTCTTCCTTATGCTTTCACTTAGTTCATTTGATATTTTTTTGTTGTGATTGAATTATGAAGCATGATTCAGTGTTTCATATGGGTGCTTGATAATTTGCTATGTTTTATAGTGCTAATCAGGCTAATGTGTGTGTGTTAGTTTTAGCCATTTGCAAATTTTCACATCCACATAATGGCACTAGAGGGAGGGGTGTCACTCTGTTTTTGTGATTTTTATTTATTTTTTCTCATGACAATTCACTCAAATCTCATGCATCATATGTAGTGCCAAAAATGATAAGGCCTCTGCAGGTGATGTTGTTCACATTTTTCTGTTTGGGTTACTGATTGTTGAAGAAAAGAAAAGTCAAACAATTCACTGGCCTTATCTATGCTTCCATATTTTGCAGGCTTGTCTACAAGAGTAATATACTGTGAAATTTTATTTTACACCTACTAGGGATGTTTAGTTTGAAAGTACATCTAAATGGCATTGTGGGCACAACTTTAAGTATGCCAATTGCATTATTTTGAAAAAAATTCAAGGCTTGTGTGATGCAGCTTTACGCTTGTCCATTACATTTGCTTGAAAGCATTTCTAAAGCCTTTTTAGCAGATCCATTATTTTATGTGTGTCATTGAATCATTGCATTACTTCAAAACACATTTCTTAGGAGATTTCTTTCAAAAAAAAAACTGTGTGCCTTGTCTATGTGTAGATGTCCAAGTTGTTTTATATTTTTTGATTTATTTATTGTTTCTATGTGGGCTATTTTAGAGGTAGCAAAGTGTGCATTTTCCAATGCTAAGATCTACGCATTTTCCAATCCTAAGATCTGTGCATTTATCTCACACGCATATGCCGGTTGTGTAAAGCTTGCAGATGTTTCTTGTTGCACAAGTCGCCTTTAGTTCATTCATTAAAAAACCAAAGCCAAGGAGATAGCATACCCAATTTGTTGGAGACATATCTTGTGAATTTTCCTAGGTCACTTTCAATTAATCGCCCAAAGCTTTGCGTTTGTTGTCATGGACAAAGAATGCAGGTCTGCCCTGGTTTTTTTTTGTTCAATTAGATTAAAAAGTTTCTAAAGGACATTTATTCTTTTAAACAAATTTCATGCAATCAAATTTTGAAGATACCCTTAATAAAATTTGTCTTCATCCAGTTTGAAAATACTCATTCTCTTAAATGGATTTCATTGAATTGAATCCATAACATGTGCAGAATGAATTCTAATTTCATGAATGCATGAAATGTCATAGATGTTAATTTCGTTGATGGACTTCTACTGCAGTGATAATTTCATTAGTGTTAAAGCTACCTGCTAGACCGTGTGTACATCTACTAAATATTTCTTCTTGATCATAAATGTTGTTAAAAAGACTCGAGTTGTCCTCTTGATTGATTTTTTATTTTTTTAGAGGAGTAGCTCTAATTTAGGATTCACATCGTTCCTTGCATTTATGGCCATTATTGCCCGTCTAGTTGGTCTCACCCGTGATATGACATTATTTAATATAGAGATCGATTTTACAGAATCCTACCTTCTTTTATTCTGATGTCTAACGTACTTGTCATTATTTTCTTTGAGATATCAATTTGTCAATGGGCATCTAAACAAACATGAATCCTCCCCGACAATTGCAGTATCATCATGACGTTGGCCACAGCTGGTTCGAGGTTACATTTTCCTTTATAATTTAGCAAAATGTCCAAGGTTGGATGCCAGTCTCTCAATATTTGCATGCCACGCTAGTAGCCATACATGTCACGTGAATAACATATTGTTGGTTTAAACATAAGGGCAAGATAGATGTCTCTTTTCATTGATTATCTATTGAGTACATTAGCTATTTTGCATTGCATTTCACCTACTAGTTCCTTGATTGGCGTGTAGTCTTCCTGAAAATATTTTTTTCTAAAATCCCTCTACCTCTCCCAGCCATACACCAATTACTCTCCTAGATTGCTCCCTTTGCAATCCTTTGGTTGGTTTTGATGAGCATGTTTCATACATTTTAATTTGGTTACCATTGGCTGTGTACATTCACAGAGGATGTTGGAATGATTGCTGAGCATGACTTTGATTTGAAGCATTCTGTCACACAGTTCACGTGTCTTGTCTATGCTTTTACAACTTGTATTTGTTGGTAGGTTTCTAAAGCCTTTTAAACAGATCCATTTTGTATATACCTCGCAATCATTGCAGCCATGAGACCACGTCTTTGAGGCATCCTGTCACGTAGGGAATACATGTTTATGGTTTCCACTTATGATAGCGTATCTATAGATAAAAGTTGATAGCTGCCAGATTCCATATGATTCGCCTTCAGTGTTTAAATCTGAATTTGGTAAAAAGTCTCCATGGGGTTTTCTAATATTTTTCAAATAGATCAGCTAGGTATAATTTCAATTACTGAATGTTCCAAATTCTTGGTCAAAGTAATGACACGAAAAATATGCTCATCAATCTCTGACTTTCGTTTGTTGTTGACAGGTTCCGTACATGGTAGGTTCTCATATCTTTTCTTCAATCTGCTCATTTATGGCATGAATTCATACTGATATTTGGAATTTAATCTGAGTACTACTGTCTTATCATCTTGCACTACTAATAATCCTTTTGATTGCATTTTCAACACAGATTTGCACATATATTGATGCTTTCTTTAGACAGCGCGGCCCCTTTTTGCTAGCAAACTTGACACATATCAAGTGGCATAAAGCACTAAAAATGATTCAATATGCCATAGGAAGTCTTGCAATCTTTAAAGTTATTGTTGCATGAGGAATTGATTTGTGATAAATATCCACCATTAAATTTGGCAGATTTCAACAATAATGCATTAAATTCACACCATACCTGCCCTACATTAATTCATGCTTGGATGTGAATTAATGTTTGTTGATGTGATTTTAGTACAACACAACTACTCAGAGCTATTGTACAATTTGTATCTTGACATATCTCAATCCAACCATTGATTGACAAATATGATGGCTGGTTGTTGATTTAATGTTCACACTAAAAGCTTGTCTTCCAACAAAATCTGTCCTAGTCTTTTTGATATAGGATTTTAATGGTGGTATAGTTCTTTTGAAAATATTTGAATTTTGAAAAAGTTGTGCATTTTGATCTTTAATAGACAACTACAATTTCTCAAAAGTATTTATTTCTTTGTTGCAGCATCAATCGTATAGTCTTTTCAATTCACAGGCTTTGACACATGTCTGATTTATATCTATTGACTAAGTTGGATTTTATGACTTGAGGGGACATGGTCTACAAGAAGGTTTTATTGTGGATTGACGTGCATTATAAAGATCATCAATCAAGCTTTATTGTGGATTGACATTCATTTAAGAGATTATCAATACATGATTTCAAGGAAGAGAGACTCTTGCATTGAATACACTTATTTTGTTTGAAAAATGTATTCATCATAAATCTCATTTCTAATATTTTACTTTGTGGGGCTTGTAGGTGAAGGATAAAATTGAAATCAAGCATTGGAGTCGAGCAAATAGAAGGAAAGAGTGGAGTCAAAGAATTAAACATCACATTTTAAATTTACAAAAGGCATTTTTTAATGCTCATTATGATAAACTAGAGCTTCCAATTTTACGCTTTAATTTTATGTTTTAGATCAACTTAAAACCTTTTTGGATTCAAAAAGAACACTTCCATTTTTATGACAAAGGGATTAAAATGAATCTTAGGACAAACTCACTAAATTTTGTTTGGGAATAACAAATTGAACAAGGCAATCTTCATCTTTCGTTTGGTGCTTAAAACAAATCGAATCATTGCTTTGAAGGATAAAATGAATGTGTATCTTTGTTGTTTTGTAATTATTTACACAAAGTAATATCATCAAAAGATGTATGCACTTCTCTCGCACCTCACGGTGATCTTGAGAATCAAAAGCCTTTTGGTGACATTAAATTGTGTAATTAATTACCCACACACTTTGATTTTGGTTTAAAATTGAACAAGATCTTGTGCGAGTGTGAGTGGGGGCATTATTGTGTATATTCTCTCTCTTTGTTTCCATCAAAGATTGATTGAGTTACGGATTTTTTCTTTACTCACTTTTGTTTATCCTAGAGGGTCTGCCTTGGGGAAAAAGTACTCACCCAAGGGAACAACTCAACTGGTAACACTCTAAAGCCAAGAGTATTTCCAACTGGGATATAAATGTGGGTATTGGAGTAAACGCTAGTATCACGTGGTTGGCTCTGACAAGATGGATCCAAAAGGGGACTCTCGCCACATGGGTCAATCTCCACGAATGGAAAGTCCTTATTAGAACCCATGTTCTAGAATTGCTAAAATCCTTGATCTATTTGTTGGTGCAAGAACGGTCATTCTGAAGCTGCCCCACACTTTTACGGTCTTTAGTAGAAATGGAAAGCATGCCATGGGAATTTCATGGGTGTTGATGCTTGGCTGCCCCGTATAAGTGAGTGTCATGGAGGGGAGCGAGTGGGGTCAAGCATCTAACCATTTGCTAAAGATAAGCGTAGCTGGACTTGTCCAAGTGGGGATTCAACAAATACTATCTTTCATATCCATAGGGTTGTAGTTGTTCTTGATTTGAAAACATAGTGCTTTGATCGAAAACATTGAAAACCAACATTCAACATGAGCATCAAATCTCAAACCCTTTAGGAGAGGCAAATATCCTTGAAAAAATTCACATGTTATTACTTGCCCTTGGGATTCATATCCTTAGAGGCTTCTAAGCATTTGGATTTCATCTCAATTTTCTCCTACTAAGGTCAACAATAAGTAACTCTGGCCTCAAATTTCCTTGGTTTCCGCATAATACACTTTGCGGGATAAGGGGAAAGTTGAGACATTAGATATCTAGATTCAAAATATAACCAAGAGCATGTTTGTGGTAAAAAGAATCCATTAAGAAAATATTAAATCAATTGGACCCCACATATGTGCTTGGCATCTTTTGGTCATATGGTTTTCATGCAAACATTTGTCTTTTTTATTTTGAATTACTCTTAGAGAAAAGCACGTTCTTCACTATCTTGGCCTAGTAAACAAGTCATTCCTAGGTTCATTTAAGATCAAATCAAACACTTCATCCAAATCCCAAACATTTATCAAAATCCATCCCACCAAACAACTTTAGAGCTTTGGAAACATCATTCTAAGCCTTAGGTAGATCATCGAAATCAAAATCACCTTGTTTAGTTAGGTGTAGGGGAATGCATCCTTTCTCATACCTCTAATTAAATCAACAATCCTTTGAACAAGTTCATCGTAAGATAACATCTCACATTTTAGGGTTTACAAGTTCAATATCCAAATCAAACCAATCAATATCAAACCCTAATTCTAGCATTGATCCAAAGTTCCTAAACATTCAAACATCCATATCATTCACTCCTTTCATCCTTTGTCTTGCCATTAGTCCTAAGAACCTTAGAGGTCACTTTTGCAACAATGTCAAAACACAAGGAGAACATGGAATACAAACTTGATCCATACATCATGAGTAATACAAATCAATTGAACTTTCAAAGCCTTACAATGCTGATTGATTATCAACACTCATATTTATACAATCCATTCATGGGATCATTACCTTCTCCAAATGTCAATGGCACAACAAGTGTGAGTATTCCCAAATCAAAGATTGGAACACATTTCCCAATGGTAGATTGAAATCAAAGTCCAAACTTACAAGTCTATCCACTGAACAATCAATGCATGAGCCTTCAAACAAACAATGTCATCCCACCAAATCCCTACATGTCAAATGAGAATGTACCAAGTACAAGTTTTCCAAACATGAATCCGAAAAACTTTGGGATAAATATGTTTGCAAATCATATGAGTATTGTTCAAAATCCAAACAAGATGTTAACGACTCCAAGTCAAGGTAACACCATGCAAAATCAAAATTACCTAAATCAAGGCACGGTGATTCCCAACATCAACAATGTTCAATTTCAACCTATAATGCCAAATTTGAACACCATCCCAAATTAGAAGATTGTCCAAAATCAATTTGTTCATGATCCCATTCAAAAATCACAAGTATGCATCCCAAATCTACTTGAACAAAGACCAAATCAACAATATCAAGGGAGTCAAGATCGAAATCAAGATCAAATTTGGCGAGATCAAATTACTACACTTACCAAAATAGTTGAGGCATTACACCAAGAGACATCTCCACCACCATTACCCATATCAACATCATTCTTTGGTTTAGGGCTTCCCCCTTTACCTAGCACCAATCACTCCATCCAAATCAATCCACCTAACACCAATCAAGCCATCACATCAAATCCTTTGAATATACCATCGGCATTGCACCAACAAACGATATCTAATCAAATGACAACATCAATCCCAACAAATCAAAATATGGTCTCCCAAGGACCTGTCACCTCGGTCATTCCGACCATTCCTATCACCTCGATCAATCCCATCATATCTCAAACCCTCATGATCACTCCAAACATATCTCAATGACTTGTCACTACATCCAACATGATTCCAAATCCACCACCACTACCACCAAAACCAAATGTAGCAAGACAATATAGCATTGCACTAAAAGCTCACCAGGCCTACCAAAAGGCCATCCAACAATATCTGTCCATGAAACAAACAATACAAGCTCAACAAGTGCAACAAGCCTCTCAAGCTACCCAAGCCTCTCACACTACCCAACAAGCACAAGCACAAACTCAAAAAATGATAATTGTTGAGAACAAGGATTGAAATAAATCCATCACTTAGCACCTTGAAGCCATGTCTACTTCATCCAATGATCAAATCAACATATGTCAAGAGTCACTTTTCAATCATGATCAAAATTTTCCAACAATACTCGACAATGATCGAATTCAAGAAATTTCAACATCATTTGACCCTATGGTTCAAGACATTGGAAATCCATCCACCACAATTGTTGAAAACAATGATCAAGATCTCTCCATCGATGAGCACTTTGAATATGTTTCCACCCCACCCGATGATCAACTCACCATACATCAAGAGACACTTTTTAGTGATCTATTTCAAGGAGTGTTAGGATTATTTGATCCTATTGAAATAATGCACAATCCATTCACCCATGATCATGTTGAAAATGTCTCTACATTGCCTCATGAGTTAGAGGACATATCTCAAGAATTTATTCCAAAGCAAGATCAAAATCCTCCACTAAGGTCTAACAATGGTCCTTTCCAAGACATGTTGACCCCCTTCGACCTCATGGTTACAGATGCTGAAGGAACCCTGAACTTGACACTTGAGTATATTGAACCACTTACCATGTCTAAGGATGACATCCAAAAACCATTTGTAACCAATCCATCCTTTGAAACTAACTCATGTCAAGAATTTGATCCAAAGCGTGATGAAAGCAACTCCGAAATCATTCAAGATCAATAATTTGTATCTACAAGATACTACAATGATCTAATGGACACTCTCCTATCTATACATAATACACATATTCCTCCATCTACCCATGAGATGCTTTTTGTAGATGGAAATGTAGATGATCTTCATTCAGAACAAGATTCCTTTTCTCCTGATATTATTACACAAAAAGAGCAGGTTATTGATTCCTACAGGAAAACTGATTTGTCAACATCAAGATCAGATATATCCCAAATTCAAATTGGGGACAACATGTATGAAGATATCCAACATTATCCACTCAAGGAAACAAGTCAGACAAAATAGGATATTCCAGAGTCAACGGAGTAGTGAATTGAAATAAAATCATCTACAGTGGTCATTTATCAGAGAATGCATTATAAATAAGAGCTCTCAGAACAAGCGAAATCAAAGCATGAAGGTACCACTTCCACAATACTGGGGGAAACTTCGTCTCAAGCAAACGTCAAAATAGGGAACATGAAGAGTCATTATGATGAAACTAGTGTCAATACTACAACCAACCATGTCATGAATCTTCATCCACCCATCACCCCATCCATGAATTGGGACCAACATCAAATGGAATATTTGAATCAAATTGTTATCAAAGCAAAAGCAGTTGGAAAGCATAATGGACAAATCAAATACAAATGGACACCAAAGAATACAAAGAAAGATCATCCCTATCAAACTCCAT
Source organism: Sequoia sempervirens (assembly GCA_007258455.2). Taxonomy (NCBI): domain Eukaryota; kingdom Viridiplantae; phylum Streptophyta; class Pinopsida; order Cupressales; family Cupressaceae; genus Sequoia; species Sequoia sempervirens. The sequence goes on from VDFB02109829.1 coordinate 82,386, forward strand.
CAGTCAAAGAAACTATGGGGAAAATAAAAAATGAAAAAGTATCCATCAAAGATGTCCACAAAAGAAAAAGCATGATTTTCAAGCGACGTAAAAAGTGAATCAAGCAGTTGGTCCTAATTCCATGCACACTTCCATATCCACCCATCATTGCTCATCTTCCCAATTTTGGAGAGTTAGAGGTTCCAAACTGTCAACCAATCCATCTCTTATCCCTAAACACACTCCATCCATGCCTCCACACATGATATCCAATTCTCATATTGACCATGTATTGGCAACAATCCTTCATCATAAGGATTCATAAGGCACTCTATCGTGATGTGCGCACAAAGACAAAGTTAACTCTAGTATCGATGAAGCGGATCAAGAATCTCAAAAGTTGTATTCAAGTGCACGTATCTTAGCAAACCAACTTCTTTGAGCAGGATATCAATGGAAAATTATGATAGAGGCATCTACACTAGCAACACCTTGTGATTTAGCATGAGTTTAAAATCTTTTAGAAAAACCAAAAATATCAAAAAATATGAAAATCCAAAAAAAATCAGAAAAAGGATTGAAAATAGTAAAGATAAAATATCGTCCTCTAGTGAAAACCGCATGGGTGGTGCTTTGGGCAAGACCATGATGAAAACCTGGAAAATAGGTGACATGTGTGGAATCGAGCATCTATGTGTGTTATTTCATGTGAAAGAATCTCATCCTATCCATAATAAATCTAGCATTCCATCCATCTTATCCATAATAAATCCATCCACTCATGAACCATTTATCCAAACCATCTTTATCCATCTACATCCATCATCCAAGTTATCTTGATCTTGATGAAAATTTGGGGCACACTTATGCTTGCTTATGGTAAACATCTTGACATGGGTCATTTTCATTGATCATATCCTATATAACATTATCTGAGCCATGAAGCATTATCCAAATGAGAATTCTTTATCTAAACACCTTATCTTATCACAAGATAATCCTTGGAATCTTTTGCATGCTTTCTATATCCATCCTTAACATTCCATACATTGCTAGACACTGGGGGTAGATATTTACATCTTGCTTCGGGAATAAATCTTGATCTATATCCTCCAACTTATGTGGCAATTTGAACATTGGAAAATGTGAAATCAAATTGGTCCACCCCTTGTGAGCAATAATCTAAATCACTAGCCCATGGCATATTTTGACAAGAAGATGTTCCTTATCAGTCTTCATCTTTCATCGGACATCATTCTAAACAATCACTATCAGTTGCATCTAATTTTCACTTCAAACATCACATCCAATCATTCAAAACAAATTTTGTTCCATATCAAGCTTCATTATCCTGATGAATCAAATCCAATCAAAAAATCACCATCTCATAATATCCTTGTGTTGCTTAACACTATCCTTGCATTGTTGTGTATCCTCAACAATGTTATCATCATCAATCTATCATCACCTTGGGATATCCATCCCAATCCTTGTTTTTCTTCACACTATCCTTGCAGTGTTGTGCATCCTCAACAATGTTATCATCATCAATCCTGATCAATCAAATCCTTGCATTGTTGTGTATCCTCAACAATGTTATCATCATCATCAATCCATCAATTAGATCAATCAACCTTAGCTTGGTCTTCAACAAAATTCCAAACAAAGAATTGATATCATCACACATGTCCATATCCAAATTGTCAAAATCGTGAAAAAAATCTAAAAACATTCATAAAAGTCAGAAAACATCAAAAACATTGGAATTCGAACTACGTCATCTCTGAGCTTAAACATAGGAAAGGCTCATCTTTGATTAGCCCCCGAGACATCAAAATCCAAAAACATTCAAAAAACACATCAAAATCCAAAAAACATTCATAAAAGCTCAGAAAATGCCAAAAAATTTGAAAAATTAAAAATCAAAACATTTGAAAATCTCAAAAACATGAAAAATAGCCTCAAAACATTCCAAAAATGCCAAAAAATCCAAATATTTGAAAAAATCCATCCATCTCATTTCGCTTTCACTCAAAATAATCAATCATCCATAATAAACTGATCGTCACCTTCATCCTTTGGCAACATAAACAGAAACAATCATAGTAGTCAGCAAAAGCAAGCTTCAATCGTAAAATAAAAATCAAAACAACAAACCTTTAAAACAAAATCAAACTCTTGATCATTTTCAGACATGTCAATAGCCTATCAATCAACTTATCAACCATCATCATCCTCCACAATGCATGTCCTAGGATATATCATTCCGACAATGGCCATGATTTTGGATATCACTTGGATTCTTATCCTATCAAAACACATCCCTTTGGCTCAAGGTATGAAGAAAATTGGCTCATTTTTGTTCTTGATCTTTTCTTTTGATTTATCTTATTGTGCTCATTCCTAGGACCTCTCGATGATATCCAAACGAAGGATTTAGAGAGATAGGAATGGGGCAACGATCATTATCTTTTGTCTGCTGTGCTTGTTGGACATTCTTGTAATATAACCTAGCAAATACTTGCTTTGTTAGGTATGCCCTAGCAAGGTTTCCATATGTCAAGTGTGAACAAGAATACTCCTATCTGTTTGTCAAGTCAAAGTCCATTGCACTAGGTACAACACCATCCTGGTTCTTTATACCTTGATGCATCGTATCTACATGTGTTATCAAACATAAGGTAAGTAGCCTTTTTTAAAATCCCAATCCTTGATAAAAAAAATAATCTATCATCATCATCTATCATCATCATCATCTCTAATAAAGTCTCGTCAGATCATGGACTTGTTGGATCCTCTTGTCCTCATATCATTCCTAATTTTTTTATTTTCCACATTAACATCACCTCATGAATAGTTAATCATCATCACCAGTGCATCCATCATACATGCATCCTACATCCACAAACCGTCAGCATACCACATATCATTTATATCATACATAATAGGAAACAGTGATCATTTGACATGCATTTTCATCATCATAATATAGATTTGTTAGTCTAAGCATCTACATAAAACATCCATTTCATAATCGTAGCATATCACATCATCCATCTCAATCATCCCATTTGCATCATCATCCATAATCATCCATATTGAACCTCTTTATCATGAGATCGACCCTCAAATCGAATCTTTTCGCTCGATCTCTCCAGGGGGCAATGTACTAGTGTACTTCGTTCCGCTGGGGCAACTGAAAAAATAAGAAATTTTTTGAATTTTGATCACGACAAGTTTATTCTTTGAACCAACACAACAAGTACATTGCTTCAAAGAGGAGAAAAATGTAGAAATGCAAAATTTACATCATGCATAATCATATTCCATTCATCAAATAAATCAGGTTCATTCAATTCAATCTCTTAAGGTCATTCACTTAAATTGAATAAATTAACTTTATTTAATTTAAGCCTATCATTATCCCCCTTAGCTAAATAAATCAAATATTTATTTAACTAAATCTTTATCAAATTTCATCTCCCTTTGATTTTATTTAAATCCCTAAATCTAAGTCAAATAGGTCAAAAAAATCTAACATCATCTTAATCAATTTAATCCATGATTAAATGCTAATCCTAATCACTTGTATTCTCTAGATTTTTCCACTTGCACATAAAATTTCATTTAATTGATTTATCAAAATATTTATTTACTTGCAACTTGGCATAAAAGGGGAATATTCCCTCAAATTTCAATTCAGAAACAAGTGGACATTTACATCCAACAAGTCATTTATGAGCTCTTGCATGGCTCTTGCACAATTCAAACTCAACATTTAACTCTCAAATTCAAATTTGAAATCTCCCTCTCTTTGGCACATTCACCAAAATGTGCTCATTCCTCATCCTATCACAAGTTGACAAGTGGCCTCTTTTCATTGGTTTGTTTTTAGTCCCACATCCTCCATGTTTGGCATTCTTTTATCCCTTTTGGCCATAAATAGAGGTCTCCTCTATTGTTCAAGGCCTCCACAATCTCAAGCACAAATGCACCATTGTCATTTGAATCCATATCATCTTAGCATTCTATATCATTCTTCATAGCATTTTCATCATGGAGCTTAAGCAAGGATTGGGAAAGGGCTTCTTTCCATAGAAACACCAATCCAATATGAGATAGAGTTTGATTCTTGCTTCCTTATGCTTTCACTTAGTTCATTTGATATTTTTTTATTTTGAATCCATTATGAAGCATGATTCAGTATTTCATATGGGTGCTTGATAATTTGCTATGTTTTAAAGTTCTAATCATGCTAATGTGTGTGTGTTAGTTTTAGCCATTTTAAGATTTTCACCATCCATAGTTACTTGCATGCATGCTTTTCTCTAATAGAGTTATGCAAGAAATGGATTAAGAATGAGGGTATAATGCATTATTTCCTAACAAGTGGTATCAAATCTTTCATGGTTGATGGGAGGTGTGAGATTCCATATTTTTATTATAACCATTCTTTGAGTAGATTTTGTGTAAATTGAATCCATGGTTATGTAGGATATATTTGAGGCATTATAAGGTATAGAACACATGTTATGGGTTTTTTTTAAGTAGATTTTGACTATTGGGGTGTTGAGATTTGTTGGGTTTATTGCAAATCTAAGGCATGCAAAATTTAGGTAAAAAGGGTTTCTTGGATTGAGCTTTTTGTAGTGTAGAAAATTGTACGCTCTTGGAAATGGTACAATTTCACACTTAATTTGGACCTATTTTAGAACCCTTGCATTAAATACATTTTAAAATCATCAAATTAATAGGTCCCTAAGACCCTTTATTTTGAATCTTGAGGCTTATTTCAACTAAAATATCAACAAAAATAACAAAAGCATTAATTTTTCTAACAAACCATCATTTTTCCACCCCAAAAATCTAGGGTGGGACTCATACGCCACCTTGCGTGTATGAGTCCCCCTAGGTGGTACCCATACACGATAAGTGGCGTATGAGTCCCGTGTTGCCCATTTTTAGGGTTTGAGTAGGAAATTCAAATTTTTAATTCAAATTTTTGGTTGATTCTAGCTTTTGAGATCTAAATAATTGTAAATTAGTTGTAATTCCTATATAAAAAGCTTCTAAATCCTTATTTTCAATCTAGAACAACAATTTCAAGATCTGAGCATTCACAAGCATTCAAGCATTCATTCACAAGAGTATTCAAGTGCAGGTAGCAAGAAAATTTGAAGTCTTAGAGTAGCATTATAGTGTTTGTGTAGGTCTTGAATCTCACTTTCATTCAAGATCTAGCATTTTCAAGGATTGATTATGGTTTCCTATGGTGAATCATGATGTATTCTAGGTTGGGGAGATGCAACTAGACACCAAGCCAAGCCTAATTACTTGTTTCCTAAGTGATTCCATCATTCATTATCACTCTAATTTGAGCCCAAGAAAGGTACATATCTTATTGTGGCTTATTAAGGTGATTAGAGATATCTCAAAGTGAGTCATTCATCTTCATACTCTATTCATGCACCTCATTCTAGCACATTAGAATAGGGTTGCATTGCATTTCCAATTTCCTAATCTTAGACACACTTAAGGATAGGGTTTATATTCATATTTACATTCATGATCCATTGTTTCTATCAATGCTTAATTACCAAACTAGGGGTTTGACAGAGGAAAAACCCCCATAAGCAAATCAATACTTTATTCTTTTTTGGAGGCCTTTTTACAGGTTCAGATCTATACATTAGTTTGGGAAGGAAGAGCAAAGATTGGAGCAAAAATATAAACTTTTAACTCCTAAAAAAGAAGAATGGGACTGATATGCCATAATTGGCATATGAGTCCCACTATAGACAAATTCCTAGATTTTTGAAGATCCCGAGTCTACACTATTAGAAACTTGTTCTAGTCTAGAAACCCTAGACTAGGACTGATACGCTAGAAGTGGTGTATGAGTCCCAATGTGCCCTAAAAGTAGCATTTTTAGTATTTCAGAGTTGATTTCAGGCTCCTTTAGGTTTCTAGGTGCACTTTTGTGTTTTCCTAGTTAGCTGTTCAAATTTACACTCTTTTCTAGGTCATTTAGTGAGGCCTTGCATATCATTAATTTTAAACATTAGGTCTTTCATTTCAATAATATTTCCAAGCCCTATCTTGGTGGTGAACCCTCTTGTAGTCATTAATCATACCCTAGGACACCCTATTGCAAGATCTCTTTCTCCTATTTCACCCCTAGACTGAAATATCTAGGGTTTCCTTTAATAAGAGTGAAGAAGATTGTTGTTCTATGTCCTAAACCATAAGAAATGACAATTTTCCACCTTTCATTTTGGTGAACCTATATTTAGAGCATCTTAATTTTTATTTGGAGTGCATCATCATCCTATATTTAGCTTGGATTAGCATTACATTAGGGTCTACATTAGTTAATTGACATTCTAGGGTTTCTAATTCTTGCATTATATAGGTTGCATTTTTGCATCTTGCATCATTGAATTTCATCTAAAATATGTATTTTCACTTATCCTAGACATCATCCAAAACAAAAAACTTAACATTCACACAAAATTTGTTGAAAACGGTGCAAAAACCCTAAATTGGGACTCATACGTCCCTCTGGGAAATTTAGTCCCAGTATCTAGAATATTTTGCCTGATTTCTAGGTATTTTGTGTTGACTATTATTCACTGTTCAAACCCCTGAAAAAACCTAATTGAGAATCATATGCCCCACTGAGCGATTTAGTCCCAATTCAATTTTTAAACTACATTTTACAACATTAAATTCTTTTTTTTGTGTTTTTGTTTGTTGCTGTTAGTTTTTTGTTTCAGTTTGCAAAATTTATGTTATATTCATTTCATTAGATCTATCTTCATTTATATTCATTTCAATTGTGGATAGATTTAGATTATTTTTCTTTTCATTTTCAACATTATTTCATAGTTCAATTAGATTAGATTACATTTGGCATTCATTAGAAAACCAAACTAAAAACACCTATAAATCGATGAACCACTTGGGGAAAGCATAGTTATTTGAGTATGTCAAATATCTTTGTCCAAGTTAACCTAAACCTTAAGAATTTTAGTAGCGATGAATTTGACATGTTAGATGAAGCCCTTGAGGACTTCATCTCACAAGGTTCATCCACTAAGGCTTGCTATGAAAAACTAAAACCAAGAGAAGTTAACATGATTCAACCATAAATTATCATTCACCCACCTTCACACAAACCTGAAACTCAAAACAACCCATTTTCACCCTTGAACCAGCTAAGAACAATGTCTTGCAACAATCAAGTAATAATACCATTGCTCATACATATAACACTTGAAACAATCTGCAACCAAAACAACCAACTACAAAATATTTACCTTTTCCTAACCCTGTCTTGCCTACCACTCCCCATTTTCCTTTGAATAGTGGAAAGGAGTATGATCTAGTGGGAAAAATTAAGAATACTCCCATGAAGATATCCCTATGCAATCTAATTTAGAATTAACCTAATTATCACACTATTCTTCAAACCACCTTGTAACAAGTAACAAATCCTTCTGGTACAAATGTAAATGATGTGGCAGCTCTAATACAAGGAATGAATCTAGTTAATGTAGACATTACTTTTCATCAACACGAGATACCTCCATTGGAAATGAAAAAGAAAAATGATTCCTTCACGATAATAGCCATCTACAATAGGTTAGGAATAAAAAGAACCCTTGTTGACAACGACTCTACCCTTAATGTTTGCAGTGTGAGTGTTTTGGATAGACTTGGCATGGACAAATCAGTAATTCAACCTGAATCATTGTCGATTCGAGGATTCGACAATGTAGGAAAGAAACCGCTTGGTGTAATTAATTTTCCTATTAAAATTGGAAAGGCTACCTTACAAACTCTTATTCATGTCATGCCTCATGACCTTACATATAATCTTCTATTAGGAAGACCTTAGATTCATGAGATGCATTCAGTGCCTTCGACTCTTCATCGTATCATGAAGTATGTCTATAACAATAAGGTATACCAAATTGAAATAGACCCCAAGCCTAAAAGTTACTTACAAGTTCAAAAAGGAATGACAAGTCTTCTAAACACTTTAATTCCAACCTCGAATATAGAACCTATGGAAGAAAGAAAACAAGACATCGAAATAGTGTCAAAGTTATTAGAAGGTGATTAGGGTTCTTTAGAGTTCACACCTTCGTTTATGGGATAATACATAATCACAAGTAAAGAAGATGAAAAAAAAAACTATAAGATGAGGATACTAGTATTGCTGAATTACACTTAATCCATGAAGAATCAAAACATAATGGAGCCACTAATAGTCAAATCTCAACAAAATCGTTCAAATGAAATTGAAACTAAACATTTATCAAAACCTAACATACTAAATAATGAAAGCTTTTAAAACATCTACTCTAATCCATCTAAAACTTATCCTATTGTGGAATTGGTGTCATGTTGATGTGGAATGACGACCCTTTCCCAATCCCATGATCAGTGCACCTATTTCAATTGATTTTATGGAAGAGAATTGATGAAACCATTGTGATTGATTTATGAAAACATAGTTTATGTTAAAATAAACATGATGCAAGATAAGTTACCATGATTTTATGCTAAGTATGCACTAATTATGGTATTGCTAAGCTAATCTAAGGTAAAACTATGCTAAAAAATGAAAACCCTAATTCGTATACAAACTAAGATGGATTCAGGGAAGCCATTAATGGATGCTCTAAGCTATTATGAAATCAAAATGAACTAAAATAAGCTAAGAAGTGAGTAAATTGAGAGTATGGATGTGAGTGAATTTAATAGCATAAGTTTGCAATTGAAAGATGTATCCATTTGTCTCCAAATCGTGATCCATTTATAGGAGAGAAAATGAGGAATGAAGGGTTGATATCAAAAAGCTTAATCAATGGTTCAAGATGAAGGGTATGAGAGGTATGGATCATGGATTCTCATCAAAAAATGAGAATGCATGATGGGATTTAATCAAGGGCTCACACTTGCCTCAAACAAACACACTTTTGACCTACTCACATAGGTCAAAGGTAACTTGCTCAAAAGGTTAAAGGTTTAGCTTTTTCAAGAAGGAAAGTGAGTTGATTGGAGGAGAGAGAATACTCCTTTGGGTGAGGAAAAAAGGTAATTTACAAACTAAACAAAGTTTTAATATTGCAAAAAGGGGATAAGGAATATTCCATGGGAATGTTCCCTTTGCATAGAGGAAATTAGTTTAATTGCTAATTAAACAAGCTTTAATTTATGTAATTAGGGGATTAGAAGAATTAAAGAGATATTTATTAAATTAGATAATTTAATACATGGGGGAGAGATGAAATGATATTTAATTAAATAACTCAGGGTTATTTAGTTAAATAAGATGAATTGGGCAATTAAACTAAATATTTTGATTTATTTAATTTAATTAGATGAAGTGTTAGTGCGCAAAGAGATAAATTAACTTGATTAAATTAATTAGGCCAATAGATGAAAATGATGCAATTAATTAATTAGCTAGGCTAATTAAATTAATTAAGCAAAAAGAGGATGGGTTAAAGAGGAAATGATGTTAATAATTTTTTTTTAAATGTATGATATTGATTAGGAAATTTTTCAATGTCTACATGTTGCCCCTCTACGAAGCGAGGTACCTATTGCTTCAGTTCAAAGAATAACACTTTTTGGATTAAAACGGCTGCCTAAATCAAAAATATTTTTTTTCTAAAATTTTAGATGCTCCAATAGAAGGATTGAGCTAAATCCCTGCCCCCTCGAGAAATCGAGTAGAAATTTCAAATTATGGATTGATTTCTTGATAAAGGTCAAAAGTTTCCCCAAGGGTCCATAAAGGTTATGAGATGCAAGAATAATGCCAAAAATGCAAAAGATGATGTAAAATTGGGTCCAAATTGGCTAAATTGGTGAAAATGATAATAAACCCTATCTTCAAGGTTAAATTAGGGAAAAAACCCCTAATTTTCTAGCTTAAATAGGCCAAGAAAGGTCAATTTCAATTCATTTTTGCATTCACACCTTGATAAATTCTTGCAATTTAAGCTCTGCCCCTTTGATGCAATGGTACACTGTGAGCTTCCTAGGCACATGTCCGATTGAGTTCGATATTTCTAGTGGCTTCCACGCGCATGACCATCGATATGTGATTCGTAACATAATTTGAATTTTGAATTTTTGATGCATTTATTATGCTTTAATGTTTAGATTTTGGCGGTGTTGCTATATTATGACACCCAAATCAATTATAGCAACACATACTTATATAACGATGCTTTTCATGATTTAAAATTAGGCTTCCTAATTTTAAATGGTGACACAAGCTTATTTGGTGATGCAGTTTGCTGATTTAGAAATTAGGGTTTGGGTAGGCTAGAAGCTAAATCGTGGCATTAGCTTGTATGGATACACATGTTCTAATTTAAAATTTGAAATGCATCCGGCATTGCTATTTGAAATTTTAATATAGTGACACTATTTTAAATAGGGATGCTATTGTGATTTCTGAGCCTAAAATTTCAAATAACATCAAATTTTGATGATTTGTTGATGTCATGCGCTTTGTGGATGCATGAGGTATTTCCACCTTCGATGTTGAGGGAGCACAAACCCATTATATTGGAGAGATTAGGTGATCTGGTAGAGTTGTGCCAGGAGGACCTGGGATAGATTGGTTTGTGTTATATTGTATATGCACTTGTGATTAGGACACATCCGACAATGATGATAGCTTTGTGAAAGAGATGCCATAGTGAGACCTCATCCTTCCACCTTCCGAAAGGTGAGGGGATAGTTACCTTAGAGGACATGTGGCAAATTCTCCATTTTTTGATTCATGGTGATCACGTGATTTATGATACTAATGCCATATTTGATGCATGCCTTGAGGTTATTGAAATGGATCAGATTTCCTTGGTTACATCTTAGATTGAATTGGAGACATACAAAGGTCATGTGCCAATGTTTAGATTGATCATCATAGCCATCATTTTGGGTTTGGTGGCTCTAGCTAGACATAGCATAGGATTCAACCCAAGATGGGGCTTGGAATGGAAAAAGATGTTATACAAGAGGACACTCTTTGCATGGGGGCATGTGATGCTAGCCTCCTTGTATCATGATTTGTACAATTTTTTCTATTGCAATGGGAGAGCCATCGGTACAGGGGTGACTCTGCTACACATTTGGTCATGGGAGCACATTATTATGCTTCAGCCAATTTTTAGATGATAGACGTGGAGCCAGATGATCCCATCATTTGGAGATATAGAGGTTCCATCACTTTGAGAAACATTGGATAGATTGGGCTTCTATATTGGAGATAGGTGATAGATGACATGAAAATTTTTCCCTAGCACCCATGGCCACAAATGCCTCCATGGTTTGATAAAATTAAAAAGTTATATTTTGCTAGATAGACCCGATATATGTAGGGTCGAGGGCACAAGATTATTGAGAGGTACGCTGTTGAGAGGGTGGCTCATCAGTTTGGAGATATACATGATAGACCCGACGATGCATATAGGGCCATTTTTGCGAGATCGGCTAGAGAGGTTCCTACATGGGGACCGACCATTCCAACTCTAGAGGCTGTAGAGAGATTTTGACAGTTGGTGGTCCAACCTTGGGCATATGATTAGGGACAACTAGTAGCTCAAACTACACTAGCATATGATGTGTGGTTTGTCCCTCCCAGATGTTTGGAAGATCTGGGAAGTGCTCCTCCCAGAGGGAGATCGAGAGGTAGGGGAGCTAAAGGAAGGGTATAGGGGGGTTAGGTTGGCTAGGATGGACAGGTTATGGGGGCTCCTCCAGTTGGATATCATCCTTAGATATAGCCACAGGTACAACCTTAGGTCCAACCTTAGGTATAGCAGCAGGGAGTACCACCACTACCACCAAATGCATGGGATGATATGATATAGTAGCTACAACAACAGCTATAGATACTAACTGGTGAGTGAGATCAAGCCTACTATCAAGGTTTGGTTATTACTGCTAAGAAAGACCATGCTCGACAAAAGGTGGTTGCAGTCATAGTGGAGAGAGACTAGGTGTTGTAGAGAGTATAGGCTGTGATCATTGAGAGAGATCAGGAGGTTGCCCGACACCAGAAAATTGAGACTATGATGGTGACAACTCATGGTCAGATAGTTTCAGTATGTTTATACCAAGACACAATTATAGAGGTTGTATATTATAGGAAACATTACCATCGTGATGTTCCAGTGGCTCTCCACTAGCTAAATTTTTCATAGCATAGTGATGCACATCCCCGAGCAGAGGATTAGCCTAAGAGGCAGGCTAGAGAGGGTAGTAGTGATCAGGCCCATCTTTTTGATGTATAGACACTTTTTTATTTTTCCCCATTCTTTATAATAGATATTAATTCATGGGCTCCTTTTTGATAGCCTCATGGATATTGTACTTTTGATCAATGTTCATACACTAATCTAGATCTTGTACCATGACACATTTTTTGATATATATGATACAAATACGAATGATTCATGCTATGATGTGTTCACTTTATTTCATGGTATGGATGGATATGATATGGATGTATATATTTGATGATGTACGGATGCACTTTATTTATGCCTATGTGACATGCAATGATTATGATATGGATGGATGCAATATTATGTTCTTTATCATTTTCTTTTCACAATATGACATGGATGGATGATTATGATATGTAGACATGTTATGGATGCAAATTATGTGGATGTATTTCTTTTTGTATATTTTCTATCCATGTTTTATGATTATGTATGCATATGGATGTATGGATGCAAATGCTTATGATATACAATGATTTAAGATGCTTAGAATAAAAAATATATATTATTCATCACAACTCAAATGATAATACAAAATGTATGATGTGATATGCAATGATTATGCTATGATTATGAGATGTATGCATGCTGATGGTTGGTGAATGTAGGGTCGATGCATTTATGATGTTTTTGTTGACTATCATGATACTAGGTAAGCATGGAGAGAAGATAGAAGAATAAAGAATGAATGACCATTGATGATGATTGCTTCAAAAGATCCAACAAGTCTATGATCCATCGAAACTTTATTAGAGATGGTGATGAGACAATGAAAAATGTTGGATGAAATGCAGGATAAGATGCTCATATTTTGGAATTCATATTTTCTGTTGTTCCTTATTGTTTGATATAACACATAGATACGATTCATCAAGGTATTGATAACTAGGATAGTGTTGTATCTAGTGTAATGGAATTTGGCTCAATAAACAGATAGGATAGTTCTTGTTCACACCTTGACATACAGAAACGTCATTGGAATGCAACTTAGAAGCTTAAAACATATTGGACCAAAGCATATGCAATAGTCAACATCATGCTCTAAATGACCTTCCTACACACAACTAAGAAAGTATGTGTTAATATTAATTTACAAGAGTATCCAAAAGCACAACAAACGAAAGATAATGATTGATCTGACCCATTCCTTTCTCTCTAAATTGTTTTGTTTAGACATCATTGAGAGGTCCTTGGAATGGGTCATTAACATAAATCATAAGAAAAGATCAAAGATAAACTGTCAGTTTTATCTATAAATTTTTCCTAGTTTAAGTTTAGCTAAGGTGATAACAGATGTTGATTTCCATCGTAGGAAGGATACATCCTAGGAAATTTTTCTCAGAGTTTGTTTGATGTTAGGACAATGATGCTAAGATGAGCCATTGCTATAAACTTCACTAATGTAGTTACCTATGATTTAGACTTTATATTTATACTTTTAGGTTCGTACTTTATGAATTGCTATACTTTCTTTCTACTTGTTTCAACAAAGGTTGATGGTGACAATCGATTTATTATGGGTGAAGGTTTATCACAGGTGAAAGTAAGATGGGATGGATGGGGTTTGGATTTTCTACAACATCTCAATGTTTTGATATTTTGAAAATGTTTTAAGGCTATTTTTGGTCTTTTTGAAAGGTTATGTGGATGATTTTTTTTTTTTAATTTTCTAAGGTTGTTTAGGGTTTTCTAAGATATTCGAGTCTTTTCAAGTCTTTTGAGTATTTTCTATTGTTTTTGTGTTTTTGGGAATATTTGGATGTTTTGATTTTTTGCGAGAGTTTTCGAGTTTTGACCAAGAACCTAACCTAAGAGACCTATCCTAGGGGCCTTGGGGGCTAATCAAAGATTAGCCTTGCCTACATTATACACGCAGAGACCACATACTTTGACTAACTTGACCCATTTACAAGATGAAGATATGAATAGATGAAAGATAACAGCCTATTATGATAGACTCCTAAAGGACTGGCCTAGGGTGTCTCTGGGGCACATCAATGATGGCTTTGCCTATTTTCAAGCTCAAAGACGACGTAGTTTGACAAGAAGACTCTATTTTTTGGATTTTTCAATGTTTAACCTTTTCAGGGATTTTGATGATTTTTTGGATGTTTTGGATTTTTCCTTTAGAAATTTATAAAAAAAAATTGGATTTTAGCTGTACAAGATTTTGCAAATGTTTTTGGATTTTTTGGATAATATTTTATGAATGGTTTTTGGTTTTTTCTAATTAGGTGTCCAATGACCTCAAGATATATAAGAACCCTAATTTTGATTGATAACGAAATTCCCCCAGTGTGATATGTTAGCCTACTTCAATAAAGGGAGGATAGAATGACCTTGGGAATATGCCAAGTAGTGCTAAAGTGTTCATGATACCTTACAATGACAAGCCATGATAAGGATGTAGATGGGGGATGAATGGGGATGCAAACAATGATAGGGCCAAAAGAGACAAAGAATAGATGGAGATGGTTTATGTATGCAAGATGCCTATTTTATAGGTTTTCACCAAGGTACTTGCCCAAAGTGCCACCAAAGTGGTTTTCACTAGAGGACGATTTTTTTTTTTACTTTTTCAATACTTTTTCTCATCATTTTTTTTTTTGGATTTTGATCATTTTTTTTTATATTTTGTGATTTACACCTTTCAAGTTTAGGAATAATTTTTTTTTAGATGCAAGCTATTGGTTGGCTCCTGCAAGGGTTCACCTTCAGGGGTTGACAATTTGTATGCTCCTGATCCACAGGTTACTATGATGAAAAAGGGACCCAACCAGTTAGGCTCAAAGTTTCCTTTCTTGTCTTGATTTGAAATATTCTTCTGATTTTCCTTTAAAACAAGATCACCTACCTGGAATGACCAACATTTGATTATGTTGTTATTGCTTCATTTCAGTTAGTTTTGATATACTTACAAGTGATTAAGGGCATTAAGACAATGTTCATCTAGGAATTCTAGCTCATTCAGTCGAGACACTTTGTGTTCTTCCTTAGTTATCAAATTTTGCAGTGACACTCACAATGATGGGAGCTCAACCTCAATAGGAAAGATGGCTTCCAATCCATAGACCAGGGAGAAAGGGGTTGCATCTATAGGCATGTAAATACTAGTTTGATAAGCCCAAAGAGCAGGATTTAGCTATAGATGCCAATCACGACCAACTTCATTAGCTATTTTCTTTAGGATTTTTAGGATAGTTTTGTTCATTGCTTCTGCTTTCCCATTGCCTTGGGGATAGTATGGGGTAGAGAATTGGTGTTGGATATTGAATTTTTGGCACAAATATTTCACATCCTATTTTTTGAATGGTGTTCTGTTGTATGAGATGAGAGTTTTTGGAACACCATAACGACAAATTAGGTAATTCAGGATAAACTTGGCTATCTACTTCCCAATTATGTAGGTCATAGGAATGGCTTCAACCCACTTAGTAAAGTACTTAGTGGTGGTTATGATAAACTTATGGTCGTTAGATGAGGTTGGAGTGATTTTTCCTATGAGTTTAAGTCCCCATTGTAAAAAAGGCCATGATGTAATCATTGGCTACAATTCTTGAGCTAGAGCATGAATTAGATCCCCATGTTGTTGACACTAGATGCATTTCCACACATACTGATGAGATTCTTTTTCCATGGTTGGCCAATAGTACCCCGTCCTCAACAGTTTCTTAGCTAATTTCATACTGCTAGAATGAGACTGACATATGCCATCGTGTACTTATGTTAAAGTAGTTAAGGCTTCCTCTTATTTAATACATTGCAGTGATGTCCCTTCGATGCTTCAACGATAAAGGGTATCACTTAGGATCACAAATGGGGATTCCTTTTTCACAAAGGTATTTTTAAGGTTTGGGGTGATATTAGATGGAAAGATTCCTCTATAAAGGTAAGTAAAGATGTTATGATACCACAGGGATCCAAGACCAACAATGACACACAAGAATTCAGATTCAAGGATTTTGAAAGTTGGTATGAGAAACTGTTCTACCAATCTAATTCACATTGGAGAATGTTGTTTGACATTTCTAGTAGTGGTCTGATTGTTTCCATGGCGTATTTCATTCTATTGTTCATGCGAGGAATCTACTCCAAAAAAAATATTTTTAAAAAGTCTTTGAGATTATCCACCATCTTCTTTTACGGAGTGAGCTTTTCATCTTTAGTTTGATAGTCGTCATTGACTTGGTTGATAACTAGTTGTGAGTCTCCATATAATTTCATCTCTTGTATTTACCACTGAACTTCTATCCTAAGACCTGTGATCAAGATTCATATTCAGCAATGTTATTGGTACATGGAAATGATAGCCTGTATGAATTTGGGATGCAATCATCTGAGGGATGATAAAAAGAATGCCTACTCTTGATCCATGTTGAGTGAACGATCCATCAAAGTACATCTTCCACTGAGTAGTGAGATTGATAAGGAACACTAATTCACCAAGGAACACATTTATTAAATGGTTGTCATCATAGATGGGTTCTTCTGCTAGTTGGTCTATGATCACTTGTCCTTTGATTTCCTTGTGCTCCACATACTCTATGCCAAACTCTTTCAAAATCATTACCCATTTAGCCAATTTTCCTATGAGGGTTGCTTTGGATAACACAAATTTTAATGGATCAATCTTTGTGATGAGCTTGATTTGATGTGACAACATGTAGTTCTTGAACTTTTGTGAAGTGAAAACTACTACTAGGCATGCTTTCTCAATGGGTGAATAATTAATTTCATAGCCTACCAAGGTTTTTCTGATGTAGTGTATGGCTCTTTCCTTTTTATTTTCATCATGTTGTGCTAAAAGAGCTCCTAGTGTTGCTATTGTTGCTGAGATGTATAGGATCAATGGTTTATTCGGTATTGGTTCCATGAGCACTAGAGGTGTTAGTAGATAATCTTTGTTCTACTCGAAAGCTTTATCAAAATTTTCATCCCACTTGTAAGTTATCCCTTTATGGAGAAGATTTGAAAAGGGATGAATCTTATCTGATAGCTGGGCTATGAACCTTCTGATGGACTACAACCTTCCTTGTAATCCTCTCATCTATTTTTTAATGTCTCTGGTGGTTCCATGGATAGGATAGATTTTACCTTTGTTGGATCAATTTATATCCCTCTTTGTGAAACAATAAAGCCAAGAAGTTTCCCTGATGTGACTCCAAACACACACTTTTTTGGATTTATTCATACCTTGTATTCTTCAAGCCTATCAAAGATAGGTCCTAAGACTTGTATGTGTTGACTTCTCACAACAAGATCGATGTTGGGAAGAGGGAAATCATCCTTTGGGAAAGCCTTGTTCAAATATCTAAAATCAGTGCATATTTTGATGCCCCCAGTGGGTTTTGGGACTGGTACTAGGTTTGAAACCCACTTAGGATAATCTATCGGTCGGATGAATCCAACGTCAAGAAGCTTTTGTAGTTCTAGTTTCACTAAGAGTGCTATCTAAGGGTGCATCTTCCTTAATCTTTTCTTAATTGGTTTGGCGTCGTCATAGACTACTAAGTGATGTACAACCACTTCTAGATCAAGGCTTGGCATATCTGTGTATGGTCATGCAAAGTTATCTCATCACTCTTTAAGGAATGCTACAAGATTCTGTTGTTCTTCGTCTAACAAGGATTCAACATAAAAAGTGATCTTAGGTGCTTCCTTTATTCCCACATTGAGTGGAGTGGATTTTTCTTCTAGTACTGTTGAATTCTCTATATGCATTG
This sequence comes from Sequoia sempervirens, assembly GCA_007258455.2. Taxonomy (NCBI): domain Eukaryota; kingdom Viridiplantae; phylum Streptophyta; class Pinopsida; order Cupressales; family Cupressaceae; genus Sequoia; species Sequoia sempervirens. The sequence continues at coordinate 100,405 of VDFB02109829.1, forward strand.
CACTAAGGGGGATATTGAATCCTAGGAGGTTTTCACCATTGGTTGCATCCTTTTTTTAATATTTTGGGACCAGAGGGTACCACTAAGTGGTTTTCACTCAAAAATCTGCATGTTAGTTGCATTTCATTTATTTTGTGACTAGAGGATTCAATTATTTCCCCATAGTATGCCCTTGTATTGAGGTCTATGTCAAAGATTTCTTTTATGATCTACCCATGATAAGTTGTCTCATATTCCCATGAATTCTAAGATTGCTTCATCATTTTTGAATAAATCTAGAATCAGTGGTCCTTGTTGATCCATTTCAATGAGTTGTAGGTATACTAGGCATATTTTAGTTGGTTGGGTGTTTGAGACAAAGGATGTTATGGATATCATAAAGAGGGTGTTGCTCTCAAATAGGTCAGCTACATCAAGGGGAAAGTCATCTAAGGTTGTATCACATGATGTAGGTGACCAAGAGGAAGCATCAACTCATTTAATAGAAACACCTTTTCCAATAAGTGTGACCTTGCTAGTAGTACAACCTAAGCAAAGATTCTTTATTTATTTCTTAGGAACGATGGGTTCTAGTAAACCATTCTCATTCTGCCCTAGCTTCTCATTCTCGTTATATCCCATGCTCTGCATTAGCTGTAGGCCTTTTTTTTCATCTTCCATGTGAAGAACAGGAATAGGTTGTTCATCTTGATAAAAAAGTTTAGAAATATCTTCCTGATTGGCATCTTCTTGATCCAGATCTCCCCACTTGGTGAAGGTAGTAGTCACCATCTTGATTATTTCTGGTTCTTTGGTGATAGATGTAGGTTTCCCATGAGATTGGGGAGAAATAGGTAACTCTCCAAAGACAAAAGTGTCTTTTAATAGTTTGTAGTTTCCACAACCATCATCTTGGATCATTGCTTTGACATCGGGTATACTTTTTACAATGAGCATTTCTTATGTTGAGGTAGATGGTAGGGATGATGATTCAATAAATAAGCTTGATGGTGTAGGTCCTTCATCATTTTTGCGTATTTTTGGGTGTAGACACCTAAAATTGACCTAGGCCTGTGACTCTTAATTTCTCCATATTTCCTCTAAAACATAATATTTGATTATGTCCAATCCAAATTCAACTATTAATTAAATAATTCTCAATTATTTAATTAATTCATACCTTCTATTCTTCTTGATTATTTAAATAAACAAATTACATTTTTTTTGTTTAAATACGTCACAAATGTCTAATCTCCCCTTTAATTAAATAAATAATTAAATTTATTTAATTAATCCATTATTCCCTCTTGATTATTTAAATAAATAAACTTTATTTATTTATTAAGTACGTCTCTAATACGAAAGATCTTTTCATAATTAAATAAGTCTTCCATAATTTATTTAATTATTGGTCCACCTCTTCCATGATTAAATAATTAGAAATTATTTAATTGTCTCATTTAATTTCCTTCATTTTAAATAAAATTAGTTATTAAAATGGTCTCGCATTGCTAACTTCCACTTCTTTTAGTAAATAATTCAAAATAAATTATTTATTGTCACATAACTCCACATTTTTTAGTTAATTTTAATTCAAAAATGGTAATGTTCTTCTATAAATCAGGTAATTTCTAAAATTATTTGCTTTTCCAAATCTTTCTCTTTCTGTCCAATCTTTATCTCCCTTTCACAATTATTTTCAACAGTCAATTTGATTTTCTCAAATTGCATCTTGGATGTTCACTTCAATTTTTTTCCCTAACCCTAATTATGGGTTTTCACACACAATCTTGACCGTTGATTTTAGGGCATTCATCAACTTTTAATCTTGGTCGTCCGTCCAAAATTGCATTTGCTATAAAATGCAATTTTTGCTCTCATTTTGGCACTTCTTAACACCTCATCTTTTGCATACTTGATCTCATGCTCTTTAAATCTTAGGCAATCTTGCAGTCTTGTCACTTTGTCATAGTCATATTTACATTTCACTTGGCTTAGTTTTGATGGTTACTAGTTGCATGATAGCATAGTATTGCATGTAGTCATTTCAAATCCTTCAATGTTTGCTTAGGGCTTGTCTTTTTCATTAGATTGCTCACATTAAAATTGAGAGAAACATCATATTTTCAGAAAATGGAGAAGGGATATGGAGGTGATTCATGGATGTTTTGAGGACTATTTGGTCTAATTGTTCTTGTTTTATGCATTTCCCTCCATTTTTCTTCATAGTTAGCTATGGTTTTATGTTTTATGCATGATTAGAAGCTAAACCATAAAATGTTATTACTTACATTGGTGAACATAATGTTTTTCTTGTAGATTTCTATATGGTTTTTGGTATTTTTTTCATTTTTGTAGGTACAAGTACGAAACATCGCATTTTCCTTTTTTCAAGCCACATTCATTGTTTCAAATGAAACATTCACTCTACTGCGCCACATATGATTTACAAAACACTGCATTTGCTTGGCCATGACACATTAGCTTCCATTAATGATGCATTTTGGACCCATGACACATTCACTTTGTAGAGTGATACATTCGTCTGGTATATTTTTCTTTCTGGTTTTTCTGACTTTTTCTAGATTTTACTTTTTCCATTAAAGTATCTTAGGGTTTTGGGTGGTTTGAAATGATGGAACGTGGGCACGGGAAATAAAAAAGGGATTTCAAAATTCTAAGCAACGAAAATGGAAATGGAGCAAGATCAGAGAAATCACAGTCGAATTAGGAGCTGGAATCGAGTAATAAGCAAGGTAAGGATGATCAGGATGATGTGGACTCTGGAAACAAAATCCAAGTGGAACCTGGTGGAAAGGATATTCTGGTGGGTAATCCAGTTGCTTCCTATGTTGGTCAAAAAAAGGTGAAAGCTAATGACACGGTGGGGACCATGGGCGGCATTGGAGGAAATCGCAAACCCTGTACCTCTCTGTTCGGGGTAAAACCAAATGGAAAATCACCTTTCCCTCCAGTGCAAAATATCTCTTCCTTGGATAGAGGTAAGTTTGGTATTTCTATCCCAGATTTGCTAATCGATCATAATATTGCTCTAATGGAAAGAACACTGGTAGGAAAGTTTATGGGCCCTAGACCAAATATTGAAGTGGTTAGGGAGTTCGTTAAAAATAAATGGAGAACAAACAAAAAAGTCTCAGTCGCTGCTCTTCCAAAGGGTTTTTTTGCATTTGAATTTAGTTGCAGAGAGGACATCTTGGTTGTTAAAAGTGGGGGTCCTTGGGTAATAGGGAAATCTTCCCTGGCTCTAAAGAAGTGGTCCTCTAACTTGAAACTATCAGATTCTATTTTTGAGAATGTCCAAGTTTGTGTTAGACTTTTGGGCCTGCCCCTGGAGTACTGGATTGAAGATATCTTTTATTGTATTGTGAGTTCCTTTGGTGAGATCCTTTCTATTGATACTATGACAGCTGCTAGAAAGAGATTGGTTTTTGTGAGAATATGTGTGGGGGTTTCCCAGGAAGCTGACCTTCCTTCTTCGATTGAGATCCAGTCTAAACTTGGATCCTGGTTGCAGAATATAGAGTTTGAAACCATCACGTTTTCCTGCTTCAAGTGTAGGAAATTTGGGCATTAGGCTAAAAAATGTCCCTTAAACACCACATCAGAGAAAGAGAAACCTGCCGGCCCTTCAGAAATGGTCTGGAAAAAAAAAATTCTAGAGGAGATAGTAAGGAAAATAAAGAGTTTAATGTTCAGGACTTGGATATTAAAGAGTCTAATATTCAAAGCACATCTTCTGAGACTGAATTGGTCATGGAAAATAATGGTGTGATCCCTATGGATCCCCATTATATGAATCTTGTTAAAACTTTGTCTTCTAAGGAAAATGTTTCCATTCAAGATCTATTGACTAGGGAAGAAGATCTGAACCAAAAAGCTAAATCATTGCCACTAGTGACAATCCCAATAGAAAAAAATGTTGAGACTCCGGGCTTGGAGGATATTCCTAGTAAGGGCTTGTCCTTGGAAGTAAATATCCCATTCCCTTTCCTATCTTCAAAAGGTATTTCCCCCCGGGTGTTGTGAACTTTTCAGATCCCAACTCCTTTGAGGTGGTCAAGGACTCCCTTGAAAACCCGGACCAAGCAGCAGATCTTTCCAGTAATCTCTTGTCTTCTTATGAGAATGGTTAAATGGACACCTTACCCTGGGAACAAAGGATCCTTAATGATAAGGAATGAGAATCTAGCAAAGAGTCTGATAGCTAAGAAGAGATTGATAAAGAAGAGAACTTATCAAAGAAGAAGAAAGAAAAAAATAAACTAGGGAAAACTCCAAGTGGCATCTCTACCAGATCAAAAGCTAAGGCAGACTGTGGAGCAGTAAATAACTCACGAGGGAAAAAGTATTCTAAAAAGATAAGAGAGCAGAATAGCTTTCAGGATATAGCGGATGGGTCTTAGAAAACCATCCCAGAATGCCTTAATTCCCCTGGTAATTTATGAAGATTATGTGGGTATGTGCAGGATCATCATGGAAAAAATAGGCCCTTAAGTGGCAAAAAGTTTAGAAAAATTAGAGTTAGGCATCTTGACATAAAAATTTGAATAATTTATCTATATTATTTCAAAAATATGTAAGAATAGAATTTGTAGCAAATTGAATGTAGTTTCTAAACTACTAGGTTTCTTTAAACAAAAAAAAAATCTATTTAGTGAAAATTTGAAATTTCATTATAGTGGTACTTAAATTTCAGTGGAAAAAGTAAGAAGTAGGTGTCTGTCTGACCACCCTAACCACAATAAAATGATGATATTTTTTTATAATATTTTAGATATAAGTAGAGGACTCATGCCCTGATGTGATGCATATTTTTTATAAAAAAAATTCCAAGTAAATAATTAACTATGAATTTTTTATTACAACTTTTTAAAAAATATAAAAACTCATATGTCTGACCACCTTAACTTGGTCAAAACTTCATGAAATTCAATTTTTATTTTTTTAATCATATAGTATGTGAAGCATATAATGTGATGCATGTTTTGGATTCAAAAAATGTGATATCATTTGAAAGATATAGATTTTTTTGAATTAGCCTTTCAATTAGGACTTTAGTCGTAGTTTGAATAGAAAATGAATAATAATTACTTATTAAATTCAAAGTAAAGAATAATTTATATTGGTGGAAATATGAGAAGCTCATTTAAAAACCCTTTTCATTTCATCAATTTTGGGTAAAAAAATAGTCGTCAACCACATACCCATCATATTGCCACTTTTTGGCCCATCATGATCCTGCACATACCCATGTCTTGGAATATCAGGGGACTCAATAGCCCCCATAAATAGGATGTTCTTCACAATTTTGTTAGAGACCACAAGCCTGATATTCGTCTAATTTAGGAGACTAAAATGTCAAAGGAGAAAGTTGAAAAGGTGAAACTTTTCTTGCACTATAGTACTCATGGCAATAACTCGATTGGTGCTTCTGGAGGCATTGCTACTTTCTAGAATAGCCACATAATCAAAGGTGATCTGATCTTGGAGGGAACGAATCATACTACCACTAGATTCACACATATAAGGGACAATTTCAGCTGGATTCAATTGAATGTATATGCCCCCAATAGAAAAGGAATGAGAAAATCATTTTGGTTGGAGCTGGCTACCTTTAGGAGGATTTTTGATAGAGAGGCTTGGGTTGTAATGGGTGATTTCAATACACCCTTAATGAATGGACAAAAATTTGGAGGATCCCAAATCAATGTGGAGAGCAAAGAGGATCTTCAGAATTTCATTAATAATCAGGGGCTGATTGATCTGGATTTACATGGAGCTTCCTATACTTGGTCTAATCGTAGAAAGGGGTTGGATCTCATTCAGGTTAGATTAGATAGATCTTTAATCTCCAATCATTTGCTTTTTGATTATTACTGTTCTCTTACGGCTCTCTCTAGGATTGGTTCTGATCATTTCCCTATCAGTTTAATTGTGGATCCCATTCAAAAGAAGAAAAACATCCCTTTCAGATTTGAAAAAAATGTGGACCTCTCATCCCGCTCTTAAAGAGGAAATTAGGAAATGGTGGAATATATGTATTCCTAGTATAACTATGTTTAAAATAGCTAAAAAACTAAGGGAAGTGAAATGTAATATGAAAAAATGGAAAAAAGAGTCTTTTGGGAACATCTTTTGGATCAAGTCTAACCTCCAGAAGGATTTATGAGAAATTCAATGTAAAATCCAGAAGGAGGGATATTTGAATGACACTAAGGAAAAAGAGAATGAGATCCTCACTAAGACGCATGACATAATTGGAAAGGAGGAGGAGTACTGGAGGCAAAGATATAGAGCTCTTTGGTTATCTGCAGGTGACAAAAATACCAGGTATTTTCATCTTTCGGCTTCAAAACATAGAGCTATAAATAGAATATCTGAAATTGAAGTGAATTGCATCAGGTATGAGGAGGAGGAGGAGGAGGATATTAGAAAGCATGCTAGCTCTTTTTTCAAAATTAACCAAAAAGATCAGGATCAGTTAGTTGAAGCTATACCGAGAATAATCAACCAGCAAAATAACTCTTTGTTGTCTGCTATCCCCTCCAATGAGGAAGTCAAGAGGGATGTTTTCTCCTTTGATGGGAGTAAAGCTCCAAGTCTGGATGGTTTCCCTTTATTTTTCTTTCAATGGCTTTGGGAGATTGTTGGAGAAGATTTGGTGAATGTTGTAAAAGAATTTTTTGGATCTAGAAGTCTCCTAAAAGAAATAAATGCCACTTTCTTGGTCCTTGTCCCCAAGAAACCTGGAGCTAATAATTTTGAGGCTTTTAGGCCCATAAGTCTTTGTAATTCTATATATAAAATCATTTCTAAGGTTTTAACCTCTAAATTTTTAACTTTTTTTCCCTCTTTGATTTCTTCTCAATAGAATGGCTTTGTCCCTAGCAGACAAATCCTTGACTCTATTATGACGGTGCATGAGAATATTCATTCCTTAATGGAATCGAAGACTAAAGGATTTTTATTAAAGCTTGATATATCAAAAGCCTATGAAAAAGTTGATTGGATCTTCTTATTTAAAATATTAAAGGCTTTTGAATTTTACAATAGGGTTATCCAAATGGTGGAACAACTTGTGTCTACTACTTCCATATTGGTTATGGGTATGTGCAGGATCATGATGGCCCAAAAAGTGGTAATGTGGAAAAAAAAAACATCTTTCATCGACCCAAAAACGTGAAAAATACCGTGTTTACTTTTTTTAGGCTCGGGTGTCAGTACACACCACCAAAGAAAACACCAATCCTAGTTTTCCATATCGGATATCTTTTTGAAATCGGATATCCGATTTGTAAAAGGCATATATATACAAATTTTATCATTGTTTTAAAGTAACAGTCTACAAATCGGATATCTGATTTGTAGACTGTTACTTGAAAAAAATGATAAATTTTGTATATATATGCCTTTTACAAATTGGATATCTGATTTGAAACGGATATCCGATTTGTAAAAAGCATATATATACAAAATTTTTCGTTGTTTTAAAGTAACGGTCTACAAATCAGATATCCGTTTCAAATCAGATATTTGATTCAAATCGGATATTTGATTCAAATCAGATATTCTATTCAATTCGGAAATCTGATTTGTGTACACATAGATCTAAGGGTTAATGGTAGATGGTAGAAGGTTTAAGGGTTAAAGTTTTAGGGTTTAGGGTATATGGTAGAGGGTTACAAGGGTTTAGGGTTTCATGGTTAAGCGTATAGGGGAGAGAGATAGATGGAGTTAGTGTGTGAGAGAGTGACCTAAGAGAGTGGGATAAGGTCAAAGAGGGTGGGAGAGTGGGATAGAGTGGGAGAGAGGGAGGGAGAGGGTGGGAGAGAGTGGGAGAGGGTGGTAGAGAGTGGGAG
>VDFB02109829.1:110170-137049 GCA_007258455.2 Sequoia sempervirens
GGATATCCGATTTGAAATGGATATCCGATTTGAAACAGATATCCGATATTTCTGACATAGAATTTATTGCCTAGGGATTAGCCTCGGGCTTGCTTTGGTATTTGGCTTGGACATGCCAATCCTAAGAAGTCAACGCAAAAAACGTGTTTGACAACTCACCTTATTTTTCTAGACTTCATCCATGTGGTTGACGACTTTATTTTTAGCCAAAATTGATGAAACTAAAAGGGTTTGTAGAGGAGACTCACAACTTTCCACCAATATAAATTATTCTTTACTTTTAATTTAATAAATAATTATTATTCATTTTCTATTAGAATTACAACTAAAGTCCCGATGATAGGCTGATTGAAAACATCTATAAATTTCAATAGTATGATATTTTTGAATCAAAAAATGTGTACATTCTATGCTTTGCATACCATAGGATTAAAAAAAAAATGAATTTCATGAAGTTTTGACCAAGCTAAGGTGGTCGACATATGAGTTTTTAATTTTTAAATGTTGTAATAAAAAATTGTAATTAATTATTTACTTGGAAAAAAATTACAAAAAAATATGTGTCACATCCAGACATGAGTCCTCTACTTATATCTAAAATATTATAAAAAAATATTATCATTTTATTGTGGTTAGGGTGGTTAGACAAACACCTACTTCTTATTTTTTCCCTGAAATTTAAGTACAACTGCATTGAAATTTCAAATTTTCACCAAATAGACTTTAAAAAAAATAAAATAGACTTAGTAGTTTAGAAACTACATTCAATTTTACACAGATTCTATTCTTACATATTTTTGAAATAATATAGATAACTTTTTCAAATTTTTATGTCAAGTTGCCTAACTCTGATTTTTCTGAATTTTCATTGCCACTTAAGGGCCTATTTTTTCCATGATGATCCTGCAAAAACCCTTATGGTTAATGGTTCCCCTACCTCTTTTTTCCAAAGTACCAAAGGTCTAAGACATGGAGATCCTATTTCTCCCATATTATTCACTATTATGGCTGAAAGTCTTGGCATAAATCTAAAAAAGTTGGTTGACTATACATCTCTTCTTCGTCTGAACCCTTCTTCTGGTAACTTGGTTTGTTCCCATCAACAATTCATTGATGATACTATGCTAATGGGTAAAGCTTCGGTCTCTGAAGGAAAAAATATAAAACATCTACTTGATAAAAATGGGAGAGATTTAGGACAGTTGATCAACAATAAAAAAAGTTCTCTACTCTTCTTCAACACACTGGATAATAGATAGACCAAAATTGCTAGAATTTTGGGCTGGAGGGTGGACTCTTTACCTGCCACCTATCTTGGGTTACCCTTAAGCCTTAAACCTCCTGATTCTTTTTGGCATTCATTGGTTGAAAGATTCAGCAAGAAGCTTGTTGGTTGGAAAGGAGCTCTGTTAAGTCAAGCGGGAAAACTTCAACTCCTCAAAGCCTCACTCTAGAATTTTCCTATCTATGCCCTAAGCCTTTTCAAGATTCCTGCTAAATTTTCCGATGTTATCAAAAAGATTCAAAAAATATTTCTTTGGTCGGGTGTTGAAGAAAAAAAAAGACTTCCTTTAATTGGATGGAATTTGGTTTGTAGACCAAAAAATGTTGGAGGATTAGGTCTTAGAAGAATCAGAACGGTTAACAAAATCCTTTTAGCAAAACAAATTTGGAGAATCTTTTCATCTTCAGGAGAATGGAAAAATATCCTAGCTAGCAAATATTTAGAAAATAACCATTCCTTTATTATTCTGAAGGACTCCCACCTTCTTCCTAGAGGTTCTACCTGCTGGAATAATCTAATCAATAGTAAGAATATTGTGGATTCTGGAACTAGCTGGCAGGTGAGAAGTGGAAACCATACCATATTTTGGGAGGATAGATGGCTTTTCAAGGAGCCCCTTTTAAAAACCAATTCCTTTAGTGAAAGGGTTGAGAGCTGCAAGGCCCGTTACGACTCTTATGTGAAAGACTACAAAGTGAATGGTAAATGGGTGGATCTAGGTATTGTCAGTCAGGCTCTTGCTCCTATTCAGTCTTCTTTGCTGGCTATTAGACTATGCTCTGACCAATTGGATGATCGTCTTGTCTAGTTTGATGAACCCTCAGGCAATTATTCTATTTCGTCTGCCTTCACCAAGATTACTTCATCTCAGGACTCTCTTCCTTTCTAGTTGAAAGCTTGGCTCAAACATTTGATCCCTAAAATCAACATTTTTTTCCAGATCCTTCTCTAGAACAAAGTGCTCATTATTGATAACCTAAGTTGAAAACGTGGATTTCAAATACCTAATAGATGCTCTCTTTGTAAGATGGAGGCCGAATTTGTGAGTCATTTGTTCCTTCATTGCTCTTTTGCTGCTACTATTTGGGAAAAAATTATCAGCCTGTGGCATCTTTCTTGGGTTTTTCCTTCGTCCATTGAAGACTTCTTCCTTCAATGGAAAGCCCCGACTAAAAATCCTATGCTCAGTATTCTATGGGATTTCTCTTTCCCTAATGTTGCTTGGGGTCTTTGGAAAGAATGCAACAATAGAATTTACAGAGATAAAGAAGCTCCTGTGGATATTGTTTTTGATAAAACTGTTAGATTCTTGAAGGAAAATTTCAATGTTTTGCCCCAGAAAGTTTGTTTGTCAGAGAAAGTGGAAATTTCTTCCTATGACCTTATAGTTGCTACGGAATGGAACATTAGACTGGACTTTCCTTGCACTCCAAAGAAAAACAAGAAGGACAGAGAGGTTGTTCACTGGTCTTTTCCACCTAATGGATGGGTCAAAGCTAACTTTGATGATGCGACTAAAGGTAACCCGGGGGTAGCAGGCTATGGTAGTGTCTTAAGGGATTCCTTTGGTAGTTTCCTTGGTGCGATGACCTCTCCTCTCAGCTCCCAAACCAATCATTTAGCGGAGGTGGCTGGTGCTTTTCACATTATAAATTTAGCCCAAAGTCTTAACTTTAAAAATCTTTGGCTTGAAGGTGACTACAAAAAAATAATTGACTGTCTCTGTGGCAAGTCTCCCCCCTCGTGGACAATAAAATCTTGGATTGATGATGCCATCTTGACTTTGGCTAAATTTGATAAAGTTAAAATATCACATGCTTATAGAGAAGCCAATGCTGTTGCTGATTTTTTTGCTAATGAAGGAGTTAGGAGTAATGATTTGCGCAGCTGGCTTAATGTTAGTGATCTAAATTCTAATGTCTATGCTTTATTGAATTATGATAAAGTACATGGAAAAGAGGTGGGTCATCCCTTTAATGAGGATAGGTTGGATTTCTCACATCACAATCATTAGATTGTATGGGACCGAGCTCAGTGGCTTAGGTTGCAAGGAAGCTCTGCACGCTTTGTGGGTTCTCAGATTTGGTGGGGCCAATTTTAGGAAAGATTTCATCTGTGTCTGCCCCACTGTGTTGGCTAGGATGGGAGGTGATAGGAAAAGAATCGAGCCAGACAGCTTTGAGGTGCATACTAAAAATGTTAAGGTTTGGAATAAAGTCAAAAGTGGTGGGTTACTCCCTTTCCTGGAGAAGCTCCATGGATCCAATCAGGCGGCTACAGACCTTTTTGTGAAAAAATGGAATAATGGTAACCTTACCCTATTTGGGAGGAATGTGGAGCTCAATGAAAATTTGATAGCTGAAGTGATGGGCTTTTTGACTGATGGGAAGAAGTTCTTTAGGGACAAGGTATGCTCTGTCGATGCCATTGTCAAATTTCCTAAAAATGAAAAAGAAAGGCTGAATCTTGTGAAAATTGCTAACAGCTACTTTGATGTCAACACCGTAAAATCCCTTTGGAGAAAGGTTCTATGGGTCATCATGGAGTACATTACGGTGGATGGGTGCTTCACCATGGTTTATGGCTATCACTTTCCTCTGCTCAATCACTTTCGCTACAAGGTAAGGGTTTTGTTCCCCTATTACCTTTTCTATTCTCTAAGGAAAAGCTTGGTTGATCATATGAAAAACCCTAGAAGATTTCCTATCTTGCATACTAGGCTAATTAGATTGATTGTTTAGCATTATCAAAAAATGCTCATCCCCGCTAATCTGGAAACCCTCCCTGATTTTGAGGATGATGACACTAAGCCCAGTTGTTTGGAGTATTTTCCTAGTTTAAGTCCGGCTAGAACTGTCCTTAGCCCACATGCTGTCCTTTCTGGCAAAAAAAACCCTACCCCTTCTTTTGATAAAGCTTGCGTTGTGTTTGAGCCGGGAAGCCCTTCCCTTAAGACCAGTCTTGTTGATAAGAACCCCAAAGCTAAAAACCTTGTTTCCTATTCTAAAGATTCCCTTGAATCTGAGGAGTCTGGTGCCAATAATTCTGAGTCAAGTGCCGACCCATTGTTGGAAAAGCCTACTAGAGACGGCTCCCCTATTACTCTTGACCTAATAAAACTTGTCTTAATACTGGAAGGGACCCCTCATTAGATGTTCTGAATTTAGCCAAAACTAATGTTGATTCCCATTTCAAATTTTTGAAATGGACTTTCAATGAAATTAATGAGATTAAGATAAAAAAATTGGGCCCTTCAAAGCAAGTTGGAAGAGCTGGGAGTCAAGATTTCTGTAATGGAAAAGAAAGAAGAGGATAGAGGTGATCATGGTCTCAGCAGAGAAACTCGGTACCAAGCTGACAAAAACAAAAATATTGAAATTGAGATTGAGAATATGAGTAACACCATCAAAATTGTTGCATAACAAAACAATCGAATGACCAAACACAACACCATTATTATTAATGCTATGACTGAGAAGTTAGACAGAGCCCAACAGGGGTCTCTAGTGGTGGATCTAGAGGAAACTGATGATAAGATCTAGGATATGGATGCTGGGATTTCAAAGAGAACCAGAGCCAATCTCAAGAGAAAGGCTCCCCCTACTCCGAAGATGATTCAAATCATTAAAAAGGGCATCCATGACATGCAAAATTTGGAGGCAGAGACGGAGTCTATCCTCAAGACTCTCGGTTAACTGCAGCCTATTTCTTGTTGTTTGCTCTGCTGGCCCTTTTTGCTTGACCTTTCTAGTCTATTACGGTTGGCTGCTACTTGCTATGTCTTTTACCTTTTGGGAAGCTAGTGTTTTTTTCTATAATTTTATTTCCTTTTTTAATCTTTGTAAACTTTGTGGTTTCGGGCCCCTGTAAAACCCATTTTACCCCTTTATCAAAAACTTAGGGTTTTGGGTTACTAATATTCTTGTTTTCAACTTGTGGCAAGGAATCTAACATTTTTTTTTGGATTCTCTTATCACATTCCTAATTTCCTTAAGGAAAAAATCAACAAACAACAAACAAAAATCTTGCATTTACATTCATTTGGTTAAAATTTACTTGCATTTTCATGTAATTGGGTTAAAATTAACACAAGCATGCATTATAACTCATATGATTAAAATGAACTTTATCTTTCACATTTCAAGTTAAACTTTTAGAAAGAACAAAGTGTATTGTGTTTCCTCCTCACATTATCATTTGGTAATTAAAATTTACAAGTGTCTCCAATTTTTGTCACCTTGATTCAATAATCAAAGTATCCTCTCCCCTTGTGCACTTGTGCGATCCTCGGTGCAAGAGAAATAGTTATTGACTCTAGAACTTGGGCCTTCCTTGGTGGGAAAAAGTATTCACCCCAAGGTGACTCAGACTGACAATGGAGCTCTTTGGACGAGCTACCCCCAACTAGTATATAAATGTGAATCCTAATGGAAAACTTAGGATTATGAGTGTAGATGTGTCACACGAAAAAAGTAGAATTCCCCAAAACCTTGTTGAGTGTAACCTCTTCAGGCTGGAATTCCTCCTTTAACATAGCTTAATCTTTTCCCCATGTGTGGCCACTCAAATGGGGGTCCCAAACTAAACACCTATGTGTAGTATCCAAAATACTTTTATTTACTAGCACAACAATGATTGTTGCAAAGGCATCGACATTCTCGCAGTTCTTAGTAGAGGTGATCAATCTACGATGGGAGTTTCATGGGGGCTGGAAGCTTGGTTGTCCTAAGAAGTGACTGCACTATAAGGGGGAGCCTGTGCGGCCAAAATTTTGGATTCACACGCTAAGAATAAGTGTGGTTGGGGAAACCCATGACAAATCTAGCGAATATTGTCCTGGGTTAACCTAGGATTGTGCTCCATCAAAGAAAAAATATTGTGTTTTCCAAGTGTTTTCTCAAACATTCAAACAAACAAACACTTTTACATAAATCTGGAAGCACACTTTCAACGTGAGACAACTTCAAAATTCCATCAAACTTGCAAAAAAACTAGGTATTCATTCTGCCTGCAACACATTTTCCATACTTTACAACACATTCGCTCTATCGAAACGCATTTGAAGATTTCTATGCCGCATTTTCTCTGTTGCAACACATTTTTTGCTTTCTGAATCACATTCTATTGGCTGAACTACATTTGAACTTTGCTAAATCACATTACCATAGCTCATTTATGCTTTCCATGACGCATCTATTTTCCTACGACACATTTTCCATTTCCTTCAACGCAATCACTCTACTAAGCCGCATTTTCCATTTCCTGAGGCACATTTATCTGTATCAAACCACATTTGCTTTGTAGAAAGCCACAATCACCTTATCGTGTCACATTTTCTTTCTATAGAGCCGCATTCACTGAAGTTGAACTGGATTTGCCATATCAAGACGCATTTGTAACCTGAAATGACACATTTTTTTGACAAAAACAAAAACTCTGTTATAGACCAGAAACCAAATTCAAATTTGTCCAAACTATCATCAAACATCCTTTTTCAGAGGATTGTATCAAAAACCAGATAAAAAATTGCTTAAAATTTTCACCATTTGCATCTTTAGTTTGCATTTACCCATAGGTTCATACTTGAAAAATTTAGTTTCATCCTAAGACATCATCATCTTCATTTTTTCAGTCATAAACCAATCCTTGCATCCTCATTTCATTTTCATATTTTGGATTAGGAAACCTTACCTCACTTACCAAAATATTTTCCTTGAAGAGTAGGTGTACCATTGGACTTAGTCATCATTATTTTCCTTTAGTCATTGTCCTTTTTGTGAGACTTTCCAACTCATAAGTCAAGTTAGGAAACCTCACTTAGTCATCTTGTCATTGTCCTTTAGTCCTTTAAACAAGTCATTTGATATTCCAAAATTGAGACATAGATCAAGCTTAGGGTGTTTAAATATCTCCTCTTTCCAAATCACTTAGACCTTTGCATTCAAGTCATCTTAGTACTCATTTTGTATACTTTTTTCCAAAAATACCAAAAATTAGTGTCATAACTTGTCATCTTAATCTTCATTTTCCTTTTTCATTTGTCATTTCCTTTAGACAACATTGTCACATTGTCATATCTTATTCAAAAATCCAAAAAAATATAGTCTTTATTGTCCTTTGACATTAGTCATTTCCTTTACTATAAAAAATCCAAAAACATAGTTTGCATTGGCATATTGCATTGTCATCACTTATAAAAATTCTGAAAACATAATGTCATTTAGGTGTCATTTTCCATCCTCTTCCTAATTTGAGAAATTCCTTATATGGTTGAGACTAGGCTCCAAAGAAAGAGAAAATAAATGGCTAATTTTGGCCAAGACAACAACACCTACATCTTTTCCAATGAGATGAATCAAAACATGAATCAAGACACATCTTTCATCAATCCTTTCAGAAAAATGTACATGCCTTGTTCATTACGAAAACATTTTGAACCATTCATGCAAAGATACCAACATGGAAAAGTATACACAGAAGACTTAGAAGGTGCAGTGCAAAATCCTGACGTAGCCTCCTTTTTGGTAGACTTAGTCTTACATGACCCACAAAGATACCTAGCCATGCTCTTGGACCAAGGGGTTAAACTACCACATGGCTTTTACATTAATACTTTGAGACCAACATCACCCAATCATAATTCCAACAATCTAAACAATAATTCGTCCAACACTAGTCAACCTCAAAACAACACAAACACTGCCTTTGTTGGTGCCACCTCACAAATTTCCACAAGCACGATTAATGCTGCCCCCAATAATAATAAAAATTCCAATACAATCAATGCAACATCCATTGGAGGGAAACCAACTATGTCACAAGCCATGTCACAATCAATGCCAACAATTTCAACAATATCGTCACAATCGGTTGGAGCCACCTTTGGGTCCTCAGCAATGTGGGCAAGCTATTCAAATCCTCTATTCACCACTTCATCTAGTGTCATGAGTGCATTATCATCAAATAATTTCATTAGTACCTCGTTCAATCCCTTTGGAGGAAGTAAACGACGTGTCTTTATTCGAGGACCACAACCAAATGTTAACATGTCAACATAATTTAATACCAATACTTCCCAAGGGAAAAACACGAACATTCCCCATGGACAATTTCAACAATTTGGACAAGGCACTTAGAATACACAACATATGGCATCATTTGGACACCAAAATATTCATGGTCAACATATTCCCCAAATTTTGACTCAAATGGTTGGAGGGCACATTCCAACATATTCATCACATATTCACACCCATCAATAAGTCCCTAATCCAAAATTTCAATACCAACAACATGCAAACCAAAAAACATCATACATCTCACAACAACACATCCCACAAAACAATGCCAACATCACTTCACAAAAAATGGGGACCCATGGTGTACCTATCACTCCCTTGTGTGATACAACAAATAATCCTATGATTGATGCCTTGACAGCTCAAGTGGCTCAATTACAAAAGACTAGAAAAAATGCAAATGTCTGACAAAAAGTCACACATGTCATATGACCTATGTGTATATCCTTTTGACACAAATCTATACATGCCACCATTCCCTCTGGGATATGTCTCACCAAACTTTATCAAATACAAGGGCAAGATGAATCCTATTGAACATGTTCGAGAATTCAGGACCAACTGTATGGACATTTCCTATTCAAACAAACTTACTTGATGAGACTCTTCTCTAAAAGTCTTACTGGACCTACCCTTGAATGGTTCTCCACTCAAAAAGGGATAAAAAAATGGGATGAACTTAAAGACAAATTCATAAAAAATTATGCGTTTAACATTGACATGGACACCTCCATCACTAGCTTATGCACTCTTACTGTGAACCCCCAATCTATGCAACTGCAAAACAAAAGAGATTAAAAACCTTAAGTTAGATATTGCAAGTATAAATGAGAATTCCCCATGAGATTCATTAACATATCTCAAATTAGGAAGAAAATGATGAAAAACACAATGAAAACACGAAAACAAGATTAGATCCTAATTAAGCAAGCAAACTCTCAATCCCATGGGGGAATTGGTGCCAATTTGATGTGAAAATTGGCCCTTTCCCAATCCCTATGATGAAGTCTTGATGTGTTGAAGATGATGTTGATCCACTTTGAAAAAAGATGAGAACTCCAAGCCAAATCTGCAAAAGAACCTAGCTAAGAACTCAATGGTATGAAACTTGATAGATATTTGAGCATGGTAACTTTACTCAAATTGTGGATGATGAAATGAGGAGAGGAGCTCTTCATTTATAGGATTTCAAGATGGATGAAAGCCCAAATTTGAGCAATGTGGGACTAACTTTCATCCAATGAGATGGTGCCACTTGTCAAGCTATGAATGGATGATGGTTGTGCAAGATTTGGGGTTTGTGCCAATAAATGCCAACATTTGAATTTCAAATTTGTTGAAATGACATGTAAGAGGGAAGAGAAAATGCAATAAATGCCACTTGGCTCAAGGCAAAGGACGTGTAAGAGGAAGTTATTGCCTTGTTGGATGTACATGTTGACTTGGAATTTTTGAATTCAAATTGAGGGAATATTCCAAAAGATGCCATGTGAGGGAAAATAGGGATTTAATAAATGAATTAAATTTTTTTTTTCATGTAACTTGCATTATCTAGAGGATATGACATGAGATTAGATTAAATTAATCAAGGGTCAATTAATTTAACTGGAGATTAAATGATGCGACTTATTTGACTTAGATTTATGGATTTATTTAAATCAAATAAGAGAGGAATGTGATAAGAGGCTAATTAAATAAAGATTTTGATTTATTTAATTAAAGGGGATGATGTTAGATTAAATCAAATAAGGTTTTAATTTAATTAATTTAATGGATAGACTTTAGAGATTTAATCAAATAAATTGATTATTTAATTAAATAGGGATAATTAGATCAGATAGGTTGATTTAATTAACAAAAAGAATTGACTTAATAAGATAAAATGATTTATTTAATTAAGAAACGAATATTGATGAGTTTAATCAGATAAGGGAATTTGATTAAACAGTTAGACCAAGGGATGATTCCGAAAGAAACGATGTTACTAAGTTAGGATTAGATGCACGATGTCAATCAGTATATTTCGCGTGTCTACATTTCGCCCCTTTTTGAAGCAATGCACTCATTGCGATGGTTCAAAGAATAAACGATCTCGATCAAAGCTAAAAAAAATTCGATATTAAAAACTTGCCCCACTGCTGCCTGGCGGGAGAAAATATGCCAATATATTGCCCCCTCGAGAGATCGGACGAAAATTTTGATTTTTGGGTGATCTTGCAAAAAAAAAAGGTGACAAGGTGTCCGATAGGTCCGAAAGGGGTCTGAGAGGCTGAAAATGTGTTTAAATGCAAAAAAATGATGAAAAATAAGCCTTGAATGGTCAAAAATACGTTCCAAGTCCAAAACCTTATCAGGATAGCCAATTAGGGCTAAAAAACCCTAATTTTTAGGCTTAAAAGGGGCCCGAGGGGTCACTTTCAAGTCATTTTCACACACCTCCGCTAACGAACCTTGAGATTCGAGCTCTGACCTCCTAACGATATGGCGCAACGACAGCTTCCTCTGGACATTTTTGACTGAGTCCAAACCTACCAGCGACCACCTGGCATCGGTGCCCCGGTATGTGACCCTAACTAATGCTTAGTACTTTCATTTTAGTGCATTTATTACTTGCTTTAGGATGAGCTCGCCTCTAGTGGCACTATTATAGCACCGCTGGGTGTTTAAAGTGCACCGCTTTTCCTGCTTTTGCACTGCAGCGACGCTGTATAGTGCTACAGCGGTGCAATTTGGAGTTTAAAAAATCCACCGCTGGGCTCGGCTCAACTCGGACTCGCAGGCCAATTTTAGAAAAGTGCACTGCGGCGGTGCCCTTCTCACTGAAACTGTGATGCTAGGGGTTTAAGTGTGCCGTGGCGGTGCAATTTGGTTAAATATTGGGTCCAGCGTCACTGTTTGTGGAAACTCAAACAGCGAGGCCTTCACAAACTGTGCCGCTTGGAGTGAGCTTGAGGCATTATGTTAGGATTTTTGCAAAAAAAATTTAACATGCTAACCTTGCGTGATGCAGGACGGTCCTACGGAGATTTATTCTTGGGAGCACCGGTCGTGGGACTTGGCGAGCGTACTTCAGGATCTAAGTGACCGAGACCAGGACCGACTGGGTGCCGCAGGACTATGCAACATTGCATACACAGCGCTCGTGCACACACACCTTGGGATGCTATCAACACTGGCCAAGAGGTGGCACAACGAGACGTCATCGTTTCATCTTCCCACTGGTGAGGCGACCGTCACATTGGAGGACATCTAGCGCATACTACGATTGCCCATTCATGGTCGCTAGGTGATCTATGATATGGAGGAGGGATGCGATTGCTACACCCGAATCCTCGCTATGCGCAATATTATCTACTGTGAGGGGAAAATTGAGTACACCTGCATGAGTACACCTACGTGGACGGCAGAGTACTGAGAGCTGGAGTGAATCTCCTGCATGTTTGGGCATGGGAGCACATTTCTGTGCTACGTCCATGAGTTGTTCCAGTTCCGATGGGGCCGAAGGATGCCTTAGTGACACACTACAGAGGTGGTGTGTCCTTTACACACACTGGAGAGCACGGGATCCCCTATTGGAGAAGGGTCCTGGATGAGATGGTTGTATTCATTTGGAGACCCTACCTTGGTTAGCCTGGATGGGCTGATGATGCAGCACAACTCTTCTACTACCGACATGACAGATACATGCAGGGCCAAGAGCATACTATGATAGAGAGGTACTTTCCCGAGCGCGTACAACGTTAGTTTGGAGAGCCACAGGACCGGCCAGATGATGACTATGTGGTCGTCTTTGCACGTAGCATGACACAGGTGGCATGGGGCTTTGGTATTCCTACAACGGAGGTAGTTGACAGGTTTCAAGGTTAGTGGACCACCCAAGGGCCTATGATCAGGGATTGGCAGATCTGGGTACCACACAAGCATACAGGGATTGGTTCAGGCCTCCTTTATGATTGACTGTTCCAGGTGAGGACCCAGAGGCATACAGGGTTAGAGGTAGGAGAGGACGAGGACGAGGGCGAAGGCCGAGGATTGTGGTTCAACAAGATCCTCGATTGATGCCCCCAGTTCCACTAGGTCAGGAGGATGTCCCCATGCAGGACCAATAGCATGATCCACCAGTCCTTCCACCATGAGCTGAGGGTGAGGGTGAGGTTCATGCACAACCACGGGCAAAGCCAGTAGGACAGGAAGATGCATGGGATGCCTTGATTTTGCAACTATAGGCATAGGTACAGATAGTGACAGCCGAGAGGGACTAGGCACAAGCTGAGAGAGAGCAGCTCAGAGTGGAGAGAGATTAGGCTGTGCAGTAGAGATAGGCTATAGAGTTACAGGCAGTGACATAGCTAGGCCGCAGGCAGCAGATCAAGAGTATGACAGTCGCCTCATCCTCACAGGGTACAGTGCCGGTCCAATCCTACAAAGAGGCCATTTGAGAGATAGAGTACTATAGCTAGGCCTACCACGACCACGTACCTAGAGCAGACTGGGTTCCTGATTACTTAGAGTGCACCAGCTAGACACCACTAGAGGGTCACGACGACAGGAGTGAGGGCAGCATCCACAGAGATTGGGCATGATCCAGATTTTATGATGTACCTTTTGTGCTTTACGGGCTCATTTTTGATGGCCAGATGGGCATTTTGTACTAATTGACATATATGTGCATTAATCCGATTATTTATTCTTTTATACTATGACAGTTGATGATATGATATATGAGGTTATTTTGATGAGATGTACCGTGTACTTTTATTTATGCATGGATGATTTATTTCTATATGCTTTGCAATGATGTTTTCATGGATGCTAAATGATGTTTATGCAATGATGTTGTCTATATGATGATTTATTTTATGCAAATGTGATATGTGAAATGATTATGCAGTGATGTATGGAATAATGCTGATATATCAGATGCTTTATGGATGTGATGTGATATGATGTGATGGTCGTAATATGATGCTAATAAAATGATGTTAATGCTTAATGAATGAAATGTTTATATGCCTATTTTCTTATGTTTATGCAATGAATGATTATGAAATGATTGTGTAGATGTTTATGTGCTGATTTAGGTGGTAATATGAAATGGTTATGAATGCTATGTGATGTAATGCAATGAGTGAAATGTGATGACATGTATGCACCTATCTATGAAAATATTTTTATGATAACCTATTTATATGATGATTAAAATGCAATGTGTGTGTTTCCTATATGATATGTTTATGCGATGTGCATGATTTCTATATGATATGCAATGTGCCAATGGTTTCTATATGATATACAATGTACCAATGGTTTCTATATGATATGCAATGTGCCAATGATTTGTGGATGCAGGAGCGATGATGACGATGGCGATGATGGTTAACTATCATAGTACCCTGCTAGCATGATTAGTAAGAAGAGAAGAAGTCATTTCAACAAGACATGGGGTGACACAAATGCAAATGATGATGATGATGATGATGATGATTTCTTGCCAAGGAATTGGGATTGTCGAAGGGCCGAATTTCCTTATGTTTGATAACACACGTTTTATGATGCATCAAGGTATAGACCACCAGGATGTGGTTGTACTTAGTGTGATGGACTTTGACTCGACAATCAGATAGGAGTATTCTTGTTCACACCTGACATACGAAAACTTTGCTAGGATGTACTTTAGAAGTTGCAGACACCTCGGACCAAAACACGGAAAGGTAACCCTATCCATGTAATAATCAACAAGTTTCCCTAGACCTCTTCCCTACATACCTATCAAAGCAAGTATTCGCCAAGGTTATATTACAAGAACATCCAACAAGCACAACAGACAAAAGATAATGATCATTGCTCCATTCCTATTTCTCTAAATCCTCTGTATTGGGATATCATCGAGACGTTCTTGGAATAAGCACAAAATAAGATAAGTCAAAAAGATAAAGACCAAGTAAATAATCAGACTAATGCTCTTCAATACTACTAACGGAAAATGATGTGTTTTCTAATGATGATAAGCAAAACTTATTGCCAAAAGATAATGCCCATTGTAGGAAGGATTCATCCTAGGACATGTTAGTGGATGGCGGCACATCATTTCATTTATAAAGGATGATTGATATGGGACAAATTTATATGATGTGTTATTGATATGAAGAGATGACCAGTTTGTTTAGGCACTGACTTAGGCTTAGGACTTGATGTTTTGAGTTCTACTTGCAATCTGCTATACTTGTTTCCAATTATTTTACCAAAGGTTGATGATGACAATCAATTTATTGTGAATGGTGTTTATTGTGGGTGCAAGCGAGATGAGGCGGATGGATTTTTTCAAATATTTGGATGTTTTTGATGTTTTGCGATGTTTTGAGGCTGTTTTTGGTATTTTGATGTTTTTCAAATGTTTTTGGATTTTGATGTTTTTGAATGTTTTGGATTTTGATGTTTTTAATGTTTTTGGATTTTGATGTTTTTCGAATTTTTTTGTATTTTGATGTCTTAGGGGCTGATCAAAGATTAGCCTTGCCTACGTTTAAGCTCAGAGATGACGTAGTTCGGATTCCATGTTTTTGATGTTTTTTGTTTTATGGATGTTTTTGGATTTTTTTGATGTTTTGGATGTTTTTGGATTTTCTAATTTTCTGATGTTTTTGGATTTTCTAATTTTGAGGATTTTAAGATCATACGAATCTGATCCAATGAGAACATGCCCCTAGCGTGATGCAATAGACTACTCGGACGATAAAGGTAGGACAAACTGACCTTGAGGATGGGCCGAGTAGTACTAGGAGGGATCATGATACGAACATAGGACCAAGCTATGGTGTGGATGTGAGTGGATGAGTGATGGATGGAGATATGGATGCGATGGATGATGGAGGGATGATGCTGAACAAGCCATAAAGATCCGATGGATGGAAAGTGCTTATTTACACAAGGCACCTGTTTGCCAGGTTTTCACCAAGGTACATGCCCAAAGTGCCACCAAAGTGGTTTTCACTAGAGGATGATTTTTCTCTTTACTATTTTCAATCTGTTTTTTGATTTTTTTGTTGTCACCAAGGCACTTGTTTGCCAGGTTTTAGCCGAAGTAACCATTTTTTTAGGACTTTTTCTGATTTTTTGGATTTTTCTGGTTCTATACCTTGAAAGAATTAGGCATAGAACTTTTTGAGATGAGAGCTATTTATGGGCTCCTATAGAGGTTCCCCTTTGGGTGTTGATAGCTGATATGCCCCTAATTTATAGCTTGCTGTGATGATGAAAGGCCCTAACCAATTGGGTTCGAACTTGCCTTTGCTGTTGGGATTCGGGACATTCTTCTGATTTTCTTTTAAGACCAATTCTCCGACTTGGAAACCCCTGCTTCTGATCTTGTTGTTGTTCCTTCTTTTAAGTCTATTCTGATAGACTTGTAGATGGTTCAAAGCATCAATCCTTCTTTCATCCAATAGCTCTAGCTCGTTTAGTCTTGATACCCAATATTCTTCATCCGTAACAAGGTTTTGTAGTGATATTCTCAGGGATGGGAGCTCAATCTCAATGGGGAGAATGACTTCTGATCCATACACCAAGGAAAAGGGGGTGGTTCTAGTGGGTGTGCGGATGCTAGTTTGATAAGCCCAGAGGGAAGGATTAAACTATAAGTGCCAGTCACGACCTGCGTCATTGACTATTTTCTTGAGGATTTTGAGGATGGTTTTGTTCGTGGCTTCTGCTTGGCCATTGCCTTGGGGATAATAAAGGGTGGAGAAGCGATGCTAGATTTTGAATTTCTCACACAAGTCGCGAACCTCCTGGTTCTTGAAGGGTGTCCCATTATCTAAGATAATGGCTTCTGGGACACCATAACGACAGATGAGGTAGTTCAAGATGAATTTTGAGATCTTCTTTCTAGTGATATAGGTCATGGGTATGGCTTCCACCCACTTTTTGAAGTACTCAGTTGCAGTGATAATGAATTTATGGCTGTTGGATGAGGTGGGTGTGATTTTCCCAATGAGATCGAGTCCCCACTGTGAAAAAGGCCATGGTGTGACGATGGGGTGAAGCTCTTGAGCTGGAGCATGGATGAGGTCCCCATGCTGCTGACATTATAAACACCTTTTAGCATGATCATGTGCTTCTCTTTCCATTGTGGGCCAATAATACCCCAGCCTCAGTAGTTTCTTGGCAATGGTTATTCCACTCGAGTGTGAGCCACAAATGTCGTTATGAACTTCGGTTAGAGCGGTTAATTCCTCCTCAGCATTTAGACAGTGTAGTAAGGTACCCTCTATGCTTCTACAGTATAAGGTATCACCTAGGATGACAAATCTGGATGCCTTTTTGATAAAGGTTCATTTTACGCTCGATGGTAGGTCAGTGGGTGTGACTCCTATGCGAAGATATGTATAGATGTCATGATACCAAGGATCACCTGGACCAATGATTTCACACACATATTCTGATTCTGATACCTTGAATGTGGGGACGAGAAGCTGCTCAATCAAAAATTCATATTTTGGCACATTATGAGGGATATTCAATAGTGAGCTGATTATAGCCATGGCATTAGCTGCTCTATTGTTGGTTCTTGGAATCTGCTCAAATTTTTATGTCAATGAAGGATTCCTTTAGAGTCTCCACAAATTTCTTGTATGGAGTTAGCTTGTCATCCTTAGTCTGATATTCATTATTGACCTAATTTATGATCAATTGAGAGTCTCCATACACCCTGAGAGTTATGATATTCCATTGTACTACTATCCTAAGACATATAGTCAAAGCCTCATATTCCGCTATGTTGTTAGTGCAAGGAAATGCCAATTTGTATGACTTTGGTATGCAGTCACCTTGTGGGGTGATGAAGAAGATACCAGCTCCTGATCCATGTTGGGTGTATGAACCATCAAAGTATAATTTCCAATGCTTAGTGACATTGATGTTAAAGATGGATTCATCTGGGAATTCTGAAATAAGGGGATTCTCCGAGTACATGGGTGCTTCTGCTAGTTGATCTGCAATAACTTGACCCTTGATGGCTTTCCTCCCTACATACTCAATATCATACTTTGACAGTATCATTACCCATTTTTCCATTCTGTCGGTGAGCATTGCCTTTGATAGGAGATACTTGAGGGGATCAATTTTCACAATGAGCTTTATCTTATGTGCCAACATGTAGTGTCTAAATTTTTGGGATGCAAATACTACTGCGAGGCAAGCTTTTTCAATGAAGGAGTAATTTAGCTCGTGACCGACCATTGTCCTGCTGATATAGTAGATGGCCCTCTCTATTCCATTTTCATCATGTTGAGCTAAGAGGGCTCCAAGGGCTGCCACTGTTACTGACACATAAGATTAATGGCTTTCTTGGGATAGCTGGCATTAACACTGGTGGTGTCAGTAGATATTCCTTGATTTTTTTGAATGCCTCTTCACATTTTGTATCCCATTTATATGCTACCCCCTTGTGGAGTAGGTGTGAATACAGATTTTTCTTTTCTGCCAGTTGTGCTATGAATCTTCTGATAGATTGGAGCCTTCGTTGGAGGCTTCTTAGTGTTTTAATGTCTTTGGTGCTTCCATCTCAAGGATTTCTTTCACTTTTTCCGGATCCACCTCGATACCCCTCATGGAGACTATGTATCCTAGCAATTTTCCTGATTGTACGCCAAAGACGTACTTCTTGGGATTTAGTCTAACTTTGTATTCCTCTAGCCTGTCAAAGAGAGCACTTAGGGTTGCTATATGATCTTGTCTTTTCCTTGATTTAGCTAGGATGTCATCGACATAGTATTCGACCATCTTTTGAATCATATCATGAAATATCAAAGTCATGGCCATTTGATAGGTCGCTCCTGCATTCTTTAGACCAAATGGCATCATGTTCCAGCAGTAGGTCCCCCATGGACAAGTAAAAGTTGTCTTATGCTGATCTTCTTTTGGTATCATGATTTGGTTATATCCTGAGAATCCATCCATCAGTGATAACATCTCATGTCCTGCCGTCATATCCACTATCATGTCGATGTTGGGTAGTGGAAAATCATCCTTGGGACTTGCCTTGTTCAGATCTCTAAAGTCAGTACAGATTCTGATAGCTCTATAAGGTTTTGAAATAGGTACCAAATTCGACACCCATTCTGGATAATCGATTGGTCAGATGAATCATGCATCTAATAATTTTTTGAGCTCCATTTTGACCAGTAAAGCAATTTGAGGATGCATTTTATGAAGTTTTTGTTTGACCGATTTTGCTTCTGGATACACAGCTAAGTGATGAACCATAGTCTCTGGATCAAGCCCTGGCATATCGGCATAACTCCATGTGAAGTTTATTCTCCGTTCTTTTAGGAATGCTGCTAGGAGTTCCTATTCATCTGATAATAGTGATTCCGCATAAAATGTGATATGCGAGGTCTCTTCTGTTCCTAGATTGACTGGGTTGCATTTTTCGGCCAATACTGTTGACTTCTTTGGATGAATAGCTCTTAAGGGAAGATTGAATCCTTCATCCTCAGGCACCTCAGAGAGGTTTTCACCATTGGATACGTCCTTTCTTTTTACTATTTTCTTGTCAGAGAGTTCCATAGTGTGGTTTTCACTCAAGGACTTGGATGTGATTCTTAGCTTCTCACTTTTATGACTAAAGGATTCAATCATTTCCCCATAATAAGCATGTGTGTCTAACTCTATTATGAATCCTGCCTTCTGATCTCCACCTGGAATGTTATCCCTCAATCCCATGAATTATGAGAGTGCCTCATCATTGTTGAATGTATCGAGAACTGGTGGTCCTCGTTGATCATAGTCGATCAATTAGGGATAGACTAAGCGGATCTCATGATTTTGATGATCGGATTCAAAAGATAAGGTACTAATCATGCAAAGGGTAGTATCCTCAAATAACCTAGGTAAACTGGTCAAGTGATCTTCGTACTAATATAGGGCTCAGTTATAAAGTTATGCATGTCTGTCCCTATGGGTATTGGGGAGTGCACTTGTGCTAGGACTAGCTGAGGAGAAATATTAGCGGCTCTAACCCGAGGACTTCGACCATGTATAGTTATTCTCGGAATGGTACATCCAAGGCCAAGATTTGTTATAGGTCGCATCTTAGGCATGATTGGTATTAAGAGCCCATTGTCATTTTGCCCCAGTCTTTGGTTTCTATCGTAACCCATTGCAAGCATCATGTGTAGGCATTTGCTTGTCTCTTCCATTGGTAATTCAAGTGTTGGTATTTCATCTCGATACAACATGTGGGATGGATCTACTTCAATAACCTCTTGACCAAGGTCTCTCTAGCTTGTGAATTCAGGATAATCCTCAGGATTTGTTTGCGATGTAGAAGCTTGATTTTATTGTGGCCGCCCCCGTGATCTAGGAGATTGCAGTAACTCTCCTATCACAAAAGCATTATTAGGGATCCTATAGCTTTTGCAACTGTCCTCCTGGATGATGAGCTTGATGTTGGAGATGGTGGGAATGGCGGGAGTGGGAGGTGTCTCTGTCGCAGAAGTGGATTTAATAATATTTGGCTTCAAGATTCTTGCAATATGAGAACGTGGCTCAGGATTTCCATGGATGGTAACCTCTTGTCCATTATGTGTGAATTTCACACATTAGTGGAAGGTTGATGCTACGGCTTTCATCACATGGATCCATGGGCATCCCAAGAGGATACTGTATGGGAAGTCGAAGTCCAAGACCTGACAAGTGGTTTCCATGAGTGTCGGCCCTACTTGGATAGGGAGTTTGATTGTGCCTTGAGACACTCTTTCTTGGTCATCGTATGCTCTTATTGTAATGCCTTTCCCTTTGTCAATGGAGTCTTCTGATGTTTTTAGCTACTTGATGAGACTGAGAGAACAAATGTTCAAACCTGCACCTCCATCCACTAAGACCCTTTTGATTTTTCTCTTATTTACGATAGCTTCTAAGTGAAGTGCATGGTTATGAGATGGTTGGGCAGGAAAATATTGGTCAGAGAATGTAAGGAGATTAGGTGTTATGATGTTTCCAACCATAGCTTGGAATTGTTTGGCGTCAAGGTCTGCTGGGACGGTGGATGAGGCTAGTGCTTCTTCAAGGATCTTTTTATGGGCCGATGATATCTTTAACAACTCCATGATGGAGATGTGTGCTGGCATTATTTTGATTTGGTCTACAACACTGTAGCCATTGGATCTAGATGAAGGGACCCTATTTGGTTGGGATGACCCTACAATGGTGACTTTTCTGCCTCTTGTGGTGACTCCACAATCTTCGGCATGGGACCCCTTGATGGTGATGACCATGCAGTTTTCATTGAGGTTGGTGACAACTGTTTCGTATACATGATTTACACTACCTTTTCCCTTATCCTTGTTGTTCCCTTTGTTGCCATGATTTGACATCAGATTCATGTAAATTTTAAGGTCCTGATTCCCTGTAGGTGGTTCCACATTTATGATTCTTTTGTCGATGAGATCTAGTATGATGTTCTTGAGTCTCATGCAATTATTTGTGTTATGGCCTTTGATTTTGTGGAATTCACACAGTTGATTCTCATTGTACCAAGGAGGTTTGACGTCGGGTTCTTGGTAATTTTTAAATGTAGGTGCCTTGATGAGCTTTTCATCAATCAAACTTTTCATGATGTCCTCAAGTTGTTCCCCCAACATAGTGTATTTTCATTTGGGGTATGTTTTGCGTTGAGGTGGGCCCCTTTGGTCATTGAGGTTATTGATGGTGGGATTATTGTTGGGTTGATGCGTTGTGTGATGAGTGTTTTGATTTGGTGTTTGGATTTGTTGTGTGGGTGTGTTTTGGCGCGGACCACCAATGACCACCTTGGCATCTACGACACCATCATTAGTTATTTTTTTGTTCCTTGCCCACGTGTGAGGTTTATCATTATAGTTGGATGATGAGTGATTGTTTTGCGGTTCGTGATATGATGTTGATTCAACAGGTTGAGTCGGAAGGGCTCTTTCAATGCTAAGTGCCTTGGAGATCAATTGATCATATGTGGTGATACCCTAAACCTTGAGATGAAATTCCAAGCGGCCTTCAAGGTTGGTGATGATTGTGTAGACTTGTTATTCCTCTGGCATAGTCCACTTGCTCCGATTGGCCTTGGATTGCCATCGTTGAAGAAATGAAGCAAAAGATTCACTCTTCCCTTATTTTAGAGTGTATAGTTCTTTGAGACTGACATCCATTGCAATATTACATGCGTAGTTTGTAATGAATGCATCCCTGATTTCTTGGAATGTTCTAATGCCTGAAGGTAAGCGAGAGAACCATTCTATAGCATTGCCTGCCAAGCTCCTAGGGAATAGCCACATCAGATACGTATCATCATATGCGACCTCCATACAATGAACCTGGAACTCCCTGATGTGATCTTCAGGTTTTCCCGTCCCTTGATATTTGTCAAATTTGGGGATTTCAAATCCCTTCGGGAATGGTTTTATTTCTAAGCTCCTATCCAATGGATAGGGAGACAAGTTGCTTTGCGTTTTGGTTGTTCGCCATGATTGAAGGTCGAGCACTTGTTGTGAGAGCAACCTGAGTTGTGTTGTCACATCATCTTACAGATCAGGGGATGGAATGAAGGTGTTTTGGGGTATTGCACTCGTGGTTTGGATGGGTGGATTGTTTGGTGTGTTGTTTTTTGGTAAGTGTATGTTCTGCTGAGCGAGATAGGCTTCTACCTGCTTTTGGATGAACAATGCCTATTTTTTATCCTGTTGTTGTTGCGCTAAGGTTTGCGCATTTTGTTGTGCTTGTTGTTGTTCCAACAATGCTTGTTGTTGTGCTTGCAGCTGTTGTTCCCACAACGCTTGTTGTTGGGCTCCTAGTTTTGCTGCTTCTTGTTGTTCTTGATATTGTTTTAATGCCTGTTGGTATGCTTGCAATTGCACTGCTTGTGCTTGTGCTTGTTGTGCTTGTGCGGTTTGTTGCTGCAATAATAGTTGTGCTTGAGTGACCCTTTGTCCTTGCAATGCTTGCGCGGCTTGGGAAGCTTGAGCGGCTTGTTGTTGTTGTTGTAATATCACTTGGGCTTGATGTGCTTGTTGTGCTTGTATTGCGGCTTGTGTAGCTTTGGAAGCTTTCCCAACTTGAGTGGCTTGTTGCATGGTTTTTTGTTTTTGTACTTGTTGATACAGCTCCCTTTAAAAGCAAATGGTAATGTCGTGTCAAATTGATTTGATGTGGTGAATGCTGGTGGTGGTGGGGCGGGTGGTGGATTGGAATGGATGCCTGGTGGGTGGGAATGATGGTAGCCAGGTTGATATTTGTGCAATTGATAGTGGTATCGGAGGTGATTGGTCCTGTGAGACTATGTTTTGTGATGATGTGGGGTGTTTGATGATGTTAAAGCATGTTTGCATATTTATCGCTTGTTGCTATATCAATGATAAATTTGAAGGATGTGGATGTTTTGATTGATGGTTGGGATAGCGATTTGATTGATACTTGGTAGGGGAGGCAACCCTAAGCCAAGGAGTGATGTGGATGATAATGGTAGTGGTGGGATAGGTGGAAATGTGAGGGGGGTGAATCCTTGCGAAAGTGTTGTGGTATCGACATGCCCCGGTTCTTAGTATTATCCCCTCTTCTTGTAACTTATGAGAAGAGGTCGGTGCCCTGTGAAAGATGTTGATGATGGGTCATACCAAAGTGAGAGGAACATTTTGGTGTAAATGGATTATGGGGAATGGTTTTGTTCAGTCAAAAGGTTTTGCATCCAAGTTTTGGTCTGCCAAGGGATGGATCAGCGTACGAGAAATGTGTTTCCTTTGTTGACATCTGGTTGTGTTGGAGCAAATGATGTTGTTATTTTTGGGATGTTTTGTGTGATGTTTTGGGATGGAGGTGTAGATGAGATGGGCATGGTGGATGAGATTGGAGGAAATGATGTATCCACTATAGTACTCACATCAAAATCCAAAGGCAACTTGGCCCCTTGTTTTGCTAATTCAAGCATGTACAATGAAGGGTTAAGTCTCATCATGATATTGATGATTCTTTGGTTGTCTGGATTTTAGAGCATCTCTGTCATTTCTTCACGAGACATTCCAAAAGTGAGGTCCTCCCCTTGGTTTTCTTCTTGCAGATTTTGTGATGATGAGAGGGTTAATGGATTGCTTGATTTGGCAAGATTCATTTCTGTGTTTGTTTGGCTAAGGTCGCTTGAAGTGGGTGTTTCTTTGTTGGCTTCCATACTCTTCTTGTGTTGAGATCTAGTAAGAACCATAAAACAAGGACTACCTTTGAGAATGTGGAGATACCTTTAATTTTTTGTTGATTTTTTTAGCCAGTAGAAATTTTAGATCCTGGATTTTGGATTGATTTTGAGATTTTGGGGTTTTGTCCTTGATCTTGATTTGGATTTTGATTTTGACCAAAAAGACCCTAAGATTTTTGATAATGATCTAAGGGATAGTCTTGTTCAAAGGATGATGATTTGGATAAGTGTGAGGAGAAGGATGCATCTACACACACCTACCCAAACAAGATGATTGTTTCGCTAAGTATATGGAGAAGGATTCATCTACATACACTAAGCTAGACAAGATGATTTTTGATAACTTTGACTAAGTATATGCAAAATGATGCATCTACACATGCCTAGCCAAAAGGTGTTTTGATAAATGTTTCAAGGACTTGGTCTCAATGGTTTTGATGTTTTGAGTTTTTTCAAAAAGCTTAGCACTTCAAGGATGATTTCAAGGTTTTTCAAAAGATGATTTACGAGATGATGGTGGGTTTGATGTTTGAGGGGATGGATGAAAATATTTTGATATGTTTTGGACCCCTAGATGAACCTAAAAAGACCACTTTGTTTGGCCTAGATCTAGGTATTGAAGAGCATGCAAATGCTTCCTAAAGACCTTTGTAACCAAGGGTTGATTTCATTTGAACTTTCATTTTTGGATTTTCAATGATTTTTTGCTTTGGGATTTGTGAGTCTCCAATCACACATGAAAATTCATTTTTCTTAGGTTTGCTTAATGTCTTTATTTTACCAAAAACAATATCTTTGATTAAAGTTTCAAACTAAGATGTCCAATGTCTCAATTTCTTTGAACCCCACAAGATATTTTATGTGGAAATTCAATGAACTTAAGGCAAGGATTTTACTATTGTTTACTCAAGAAGACAAATTGAGATATAATCCAATGCTTAGAAACCTCTAAGGACATTAGTTTGAAGGGAAAGCAATAACATATGGATTGAGTCAAAGCTATTTTGTCTTCAAAAGGGTGTGAAATTTTGGATGATGTTAAATTTTTGTCTTTGATTTGTTTTCGAGCAAGCAATGTATTTGGTAACCCAAGAACAAGTACAATCCTATGGATGTGTAAGACAATATTTGTTGGATTCCCACTTGGACAAGTCCAACTATGCCTATCTCTAGCGGATGGTTAGGTGCTTGACCCCACTAGCTCCCCTCCATGGCTCATTATCATCAATCGAGGCAGCCAAGTATCAACACCCATGAAACTCCCATGGCATGCTTTCCATCTCTACTAGAAGACTGTTAAAATGTGGGGTGGCTTCAGAATGACCGTTCTTGCACCAACAAATAGATAAAAGGATTTTGGAAAATTCTAGCACATGGGTTTTAGTAAGGAATTTCCATTCATAGGAGTTGACCCAACATGGCAAGAGTCCCCTTTTGGATCCATCTTGTCGAAGTCAACCACGTGATATTGGTGTTTTGTCCAATATCCACATTTATATCCTGGCTGGAAATACTCTTGGCTTTAGAGTGTTACCAGTTGAGTCGTTCCCTTGGGTGATTACTTTTTCCCACAAGGCAGACCCTAAAATATAAACAAAAGCAAATGAAAAGAAAGAACCGTAACTCGATCAATCTTTGATGGCAACAAAGAAAGATAATATACGCGAAAATGCCCCCACTCACACTCACACAATAGTTTGTTCAATTTTAAGCCCTAATCAAAGTGTGGAGGTGATTGCTTTGTCTTATCCCAAAGTCATAGAAAAGACCTTTTGATTCTCAAGATCGCTATAAAGCGTGAGAGAAGTGCATACGTCCTTTTCTAATGGCTTTAGTCTAAGTAAGCCCTCACGAAAAACACAACTACACTTGTTCTTTTTAAACCTTCAAAGCAATATGTGAGTTTATTTTAGAGCACCAAATCACAAATGAAAGACTTTAGTTCAATTGTTTAATCCATAAATGAAATCTAGTGAGTTGTTGACCCTAAGATTCTTTTTAATCCTTTGAAAGAAATAAACAAAAAGATTCCTTTTTAAACCCAAATGAAAGCTAGTGTTCTAAGAAAAGAAGAAGATGACAAATTCCTAAGGAAGTGTTAAAAAAACACTTAAGTGTTTAAAAACACTTTGATTAGGCAAGATATCATTGCCATGTTCCTTCTTCCCTTGCTTTTTGACCTCCAACCTACAAAGGAGAAAAGATAGTTAAATTTTGGAAAAACATAGAAGTTAAAAGACAACAAATAGAGGAAGAAGCAATCATAAATTAAAACACATGCTAAAAATTAAATTTCTCCCTTATACTGTCTTCCAGCATTGCAGTTCGTGAAGGCGTCACTATTATTTTCTTCCAGCGGTGCTCTTTTAGCGCCGCTTTACCAGTCAGCAGGGCTCTATGTCAGGATAGAGAGCATGATTGCGTCACTATTTTGGCCTAGCGTGACAGTTTTGGAAAGCGTCAGAGTTTTCAAATTTTTGAAAACTGATGCAGCTCGGTGAGTCTAGCGGCGCAGTTTCAAATTTGAAAATTTTGGCGGGATGAGCCCAACGGTGCTAAAATAGCAATGCTGGCGAGCCCGCAGTGCTAAAACTGCGACGCTGATGAGCCCACAGCGCGAAAATAGCAACGCTGATGAGCCCGCATTGGAATTTCTTGTGTATGCAGAAAAGCGCAGATTTTTTGTGAAAATGTTGAAATTTATGACTCGGCCCTCCTTCTAGCGCCAAAATGTGAACCCCCAACTATGCACTTGCAAAACAAAAGAGATTAAACACCTTAACTTATATGTTGCAAGTATAAATGAGAATTCCACATGAGATTCATTAACATAGCTCAAATTAGAAAGAAAATGATGAAAAACATAATGAAAACACAAAAACAAGATTAGATCCTAATTAAGCAAGCAAACTCTCAATCCCATGGGGGAATTGGTGCCAATTTGATGTGAAAATTGGCCCTTTCCCAATCCCTATGATGAAGTTTTGATGTGTTGAAGATGATGTTGATCCACTTTGACAAAATATGAGGACTCCAAGCCAAATATGCAAAAGAACCTAGCTAAGAACTCAATGGTATGAAACTTGATAGATATTTGAGCATGGTAACTTTACTCAAATTGTGGATGATGAAATGAGGAGATGAGCTCTTCATTTATAGGATTTCAAGATGGATGAAAGCCCAAATTTGAGAAATGTGGGACTAACTTTCATCCAATGAGATGGTGCCACTTGTCAAGCTATGAATGGATGATGGTTGTGCAAGATTGAGGGTTTGTGCCAATAAATGCCAATATTTGAAT